>JAJOZX010016251.1:0-65983 GCA_023014485.1 Bathynomus jamesi | reverse complement strand
CAAGCTTCCAGCATTGCCTTGGTCTTTCTCCCCAATCATTACCATTCTCCCACCTGATACAATTTGCATTGGATCCCTTTACTTGCCTGATGGTAATAATTGATTTTCGGCAAGTATTCCAGCTGCCACCTCTTCATAACTGATCTTGTAGCTCTTCAAGGTACCTGAACCGTCTGGTTAACTCTCCTTGAGTGCTCTGATAGGCTGCAAGTCTTCTGGCACACTGGGGCTTGATGTTAATCGTTTACCACAAAGAAAATGATCTGGTGTCAATGCTCTGCATCCTGCATACTGTTGTAAACAAAAGTGATAGGCCTACTGTTCACCATTGCTTCTACTTCACATAAACAGTGCAGAATTCTTCTTTGCTCAAATGAGCATTAGCTAAAAGTTTCTTTAATGGACACTTTACACTTCTCACTAGCCTTCCCAAAATCCTCCCCACCATGGTGCTCTCTCAACAATAAACTCCCACTGTACCCCTTTGTGTGAAAAGTAGGATTGGAATCCTTCCTCTTTTAGCAAGGACGAAATATCTTGGAGTTCCTTTGCAGCCTTTTTGAAGGTTTTTGCATTATCCGATATGATTTTATTTGGGAACCCCTTCTGTTCACAAACCTTTTAAAGACCAAAAGAAATACATCACTACTTAAGTTGCTTACCAACTCCAAATGGATTGCTCTGGTGGTAGCACAGGTGAAAAGACATATATAACCTTTGTTAGACTCCCCTCGCTCATACACATAGACTGGCCCTGCAAAGTCTACTCCCACTACATCAAATGGGGCAGTATAGACACACCGTTCTCTTGGAAGTGGAGCCACCTTTTCATAATAAGGCTTTGCACTCCAACGCTTGCAAACCACACATTTATGCACGACCTTTTTTACTACTTGTCTAATTTTGGGAATCCAAAACTGTTGTCTGATCTCTATTATCACTTCTCTAACTCCAGCATGTAACAGCTTATGATGAGTATCCAGGATCAAAGGCCCACAAAGTGCCCCCCAGAAGGTAGCAAAATTGGATGTCTTTTCTCCTCTGGAAGCCCAGAAACTGTAGTCTACCTCCTACTCTCAATAAATCCTGATCCAAAACACATCCAAACCCTTGAGCGCAGAATGGTTGGTAGAACCTGTAATGGATGGCTGGTGAGCAATTCTCTCTCTTCACCAAATTTTTCCTTCTGCATATATACCACCCAGTATTTCCTGGTTGCTGAATCTCATTACTGTTCAGAATTCCTTCCCTTCTTGTTTCTCCTTAATGTTGTTGGTAAATCTATATACCCATGCTGTCACTCTTAACAATCTTTTCAGACTGCTAATGTCCTCAAGCCTCAATATGGGGTCCTGCTGCATAACTTGACAACTGTTCACAGCGCATTTTCTCACCTCACTCACCCATGCTTCTTCAGCCTGGCATTCTCCTACAATAGGCTGATTAGAAGGCCAGTTTTCACTTCCAAGTTTTAGCCACTCTGGCCCATTCCACCACAAACTTGACTGTGCAAGATCTTTCACTGAAATTCCTCGTGTTGGTAAATCAGCGGGGTTTTGGGTGCCTGGACAATGCTTCCATTGCTTGGGATCTGTGTGCGCTTGAATTTCCTCCACCCTATTGGCAACAAATGGTTTCCATTTCCTTGCCTGGCTTCTTAACCAGTGCCAAACTATAGTGGAGTCTGTCCAATAATAGCTTGGAATTTCAGAGAGGGCCAAAGACTTTTGCACTATAACTGCAAGCCGACTAGCAATAACTGCACCCATCAATTCCAACCTTGGAACAGAAAGCCTTTTCAAAGGTGCTACTCTGCTCTTTGCAGCAACCAACCTGCAACTTACTTCCTCTTGCAATGCGCCTCTTATATAAATACAAGTTGCATAGGCTCCCTCACTTGCATCACAAAAGATGTGCAGCTCCAAATTTCTGGACTATTGTTCAACTCTCCAAAGTAACCATCTTGGGATTTCAATGTCTCCAGATGTGCCAATTCTTTGAACCAATATTGCCACCTTACCACCATAGATCAGGTAACTCTTGGTCCCAACCAGTCCAATTTCCCAGAGGCTCTGAAACCAAATTTTTGACTTTATCACAAATGGAGCCAGGAATCCAAGAGGATCAAGACCTTTGAAGCCAAACTAAGAGCTGTACGTTTTGTCCACCTTGTCTCATTCTCAGCCAGCTCTACTAAAGATTTCCCATTGAAGGTAAACAAATCATCATCTTGCTGCCAAACAATGCCTAGCACCTTTGCGTCTATTGCCCACAACTCCTTAATACCAGAATCCTCAATACTTTCTGCTGCATCAGGTACTACACAGGATTGACTCATAAACTCTTGTAATTGCGAATGATTGGTCTGTCATTTTCTAAGCTCCATGCCAGCCTCCCTCATTATAGCTCTAGCCTCCATGAATATCTGTTTAGCCATTTCTGTATTATCCACGGAACACAGCAAATCATCAACATAAAAATTTTTCCTTACGTGTTCAATAGTGTTAGGATATACTTCAGAATATTTCTTAAAATGGTACTGCATAGTAGCTGCCAACAGAAATGGACTAGAGCTGAGGCCAAACAACACTGACTTCATTCTATATGCTTGAACCTTAGGTTCATTTTCCAACAAGTCTTTCGTATCCACCCACAGATACCTTACTGCATCTCTGTCCTCTGGTTTTAACTTTATCCGCAAAAAGGCTTGCTTCACATCTGCAGTCAATGCTACTCTACCAAACCTGAATCTCAGTAACAAGGAAAATAAATCTGCATTTAAATTTGGCCCAGCATCCAAACAGTCATTCAAGGACACACCACCTTTGTCCTTGGCTGAGCCATCAAAAACTACCCTCAGTTTGGTGGTAGTTTTGTCTCGCCGTACCACTGCATGGTGTGGCAGATAATGTGCCTCCTGGCTCACCAGCTCACCTTGCACCCTTTCAGCATAGCCCTCCCTTACATAACTTAGGATGGCCTCATTGTATTCAATTAACAACTCCTCATTTTTTCTTAGCCTGTACAATGAAGTCTCCAACCTCCGATTAGCTAGCTGAAGGTTTGAACCGGGTTTGCAAGAATCCTTCCATGGTAGGCCAACTTCATAGCAACCATCTCTAAACCCAATCCCTTTTTCAAATTGCTCTAAAACATCATTGTTCACTGTACTTGCCTGTTTGTCCTTTATGCCAATAGATTCAAGTTCCCAAAACGCTTTCAAATGCCTTTCCAGACCATAGCTGTTCTCCTCAATTTTAACAAAAGAGCCTTAACTTCCATTTCATTGCAATAACTACCATGTAGCATCCAGCCTAGCTTACTTTCAATAGCTACTGGGCCTCGAGATGTGCGGACAATATTACCAGTGATGAAGTCCCAATAATAGTCAGCTCCAATCAAAAGACTAATATCTTCTGTTCTTTCAAACTTATTACTGCCCAAATTAATTCCTTTAACTTGCAATTCTTGGACACATGCCATATCTAAACAAGTAGTGACTGGAGCACAAGTTCCTCAATCTCTACAGCTTGGACCTTGATAGTGGGACTTTGCGATAACAACCCTTTAACCCGAACTTCTACCTTCTTAAATTTGGTTCGGTTTTGAACGGAACCCCCAAACCCAGAAATTCTTAAATTTTCCCTCTTAAGTTCTTTAAACTTCAATTTTCTGGAAATTCTGGTCTTAATAAAACTACACTGGCTACCACTATCAAACAACACTCTTACAGTAGCTTCTCCCTCATTCCCAATTAATAAGGCTGCAGTTGTTTGCAATAATCCCCCTTTACTTTTACTCCCTTGCATAGCAGTGGCATGTGCCACTGATGTCTCTACTTCTGGGGTAGGCCTACTAGGAGTGTTTTCACACAATAATGGCTGATGCCTACCATGACATTTTTTGCACAAAATTTTAAACTTACAAAACCTTGCTCTATGACCTTTCAAAAAACATTTAAAACATGCTGTGGACTTAGTTACCCTGTCCTTTCTCTCCTCAAGGGGTAAAGCCTCAGCCACCTCACATTTATATGACTTGTGGTTGCCTTCGCAAAATATGCATTCCTTGATTCCCTTTATTTATTCTCAGAGGATGCATGTAGAGCCACCTGTACCTGGGCTATTCCTTTTTGTGGAAACTTTGGTGCTGTGCCTGCCTTTGTCCCCTTGTTTACCATCCCACTGTGCAAACTCAACTCCCTCTCGTCTTGCTAATTCTGTGCCTAAAAGACTTAACATCTGCTGAAGGGGGATGTACACATGTTCTGCAGAGTGTCCCCTACTTAATTCAAGCAAAAATTGAGCTAGGCAATTTAGACTCCAGTGTAGGAACCAACATTATACCATACCTTTCCATTCCTACACCCAAGTTGTCCAGGGACCTAGTTCTAATTTCAAATTCATCATATAACTGCCGTAACTCCTTGACACTATTAGGATTATTAACAGGAGGTATAGCTAAAAGTGCACGGAGGTGGCTTTTAATTAAGATCTCTGGCTTACCAAACCGTTTCTTTAATATATCCCAAGCCACATTATAATTAGCCTCTGTTAATGCTAATCCTGCTATAGTCTTTGCTGCCTCCCCTTCCAAGAGGGACCGCAAATAATTAAACTTCTCCACGGCACTTAACACTTGACTAGAATGAACTGCTGATTGAAAACTGTCTGCCCATCCTTGCCATTCCTGAATACTCCCAGAAAATGGTTTGAGTACAAGCCTCGGTAATTGAATTACAGATCTGTTAACCTTAACTTCACAACATCATTTGTTGAGTGTTGTGTTTCATTATTAGACCTGGTCTCTAACTGTACTGAGCTGCTAAACTCTTTTGCTCGGAGGCCTACTTTAATTATATCATCAATAATCTCTTCAAAGTAAATTATGTTATTTTCTATTTCATCCTCTTCTATAAGAGCCTCCATTTTAACATTTACCTCACTTAGAGCAACCTTTTTAGTTTCTAATATGGAAAGCTGCGCAGTCACTAAGCGTAAATCCTCTTGCTCTATGGCAGAATCTATAGTGGCAATGACCTTTGTAATTAGACCTTTGTAGGCGCTTCTCCTTTTTAGAAATTTGTTCAATTCAGATGCACTCATCTTCAATGCAAACAACAATTGGGCTCAATACCAAATGAGCTGAATTGGCAGAAATACTTAACCAAACTGATCAAACGCAAATTTACTTTCAAATAAACTGAATTGCTGGGTGGGGTACTAACCAAACACCAGTATGGAATACCAAATTTTCCACCCCAGGACCTTAATTCAATAATAACCCAAATTAACCAAACCGGTAAAATGTAGGCCAAAAACGACAGACGACTGGCCAAGTTTCGCAATTGGGCAACCAAACTTTCTACCCTGGGACCTTAATTCAATAATAACCCAAAATTAACCAAACCGGTAAAATGTAGGCCAAAAACGACGACAGACGACTGGCCAAGTTTAGCAATTGGGCAACCAAACTTTCTACCCTGGGACCTTAATTCAATAATAACCCAAAATTAACCAAACCGGTAAAATGTAGGCCAAAAACGACGACAGACGACTGGCCAAGTTTAGCAATTGGGCGACCAAACTTTCTACCCTGGGACCTTAATTCAATAATAACCGAAAATTAACCAAACCAGTAAATGTAGGCCAAAAACGACGACAGACGACTGGCCAAGTTTCGCAATTGGGCGACCAAACTTTCTACCCTGGGACCTTAATTCAATAATAACCGAAAATTAACCAAACCGGTAAAATGTAGGCCAAAAACAACGACAGACGACTGGCCAAGTTTCGCAATTGGGCGACCAAACTTTCTACCCTGGGACCTTAATTCAATAATACTTAACCCGTCTAGGCCTAACTTGGGCTACAATTGCACAATCAGAACTTTGCCGAAAAATAGTCACTGACTCAGTTTTGGGGTAGAATCCGGTTCTGAAGGACCATGTTATTTTATTTATTTGTTGGGTTCAAAATCCCAGCTGAGCCGTGAACGGCCAAATTTTAAAGGGCCAGTGCTACCTACAGCCCAAGTTAAGCTAAAATTAAAACTTACGGATTTGAGATCCTATTAGGTCCTACCTACCTCAGGGTTGCTGACTCGATGCGGGCCTACCTTAGACCTTTGTTACATGAATTTAATATAAACAAAAGGGGTACTATTTATGGTCTTTTTTCTCAACCTTGCAACAACAACGCAAACTGGACTATTGCACGATGCAACAATCTTGTATCTAAACAACCAAACTGAATTGCAAGAGAGCTCTCTAACAGACCACACCCTGTACGTACGACATCCCACAAACGAGTAGAAAGAACGCGCAGCGCCCCAAAATGATGCCAACAGTGTGACCAAACAATGATGCCACAAGAGCTCAAAAATGCTAGCTCTAAATTAAGTTAATTTTTCACTAACCTTACAATTATGAGATAGATATATATACACCTTAACTTAATATATACAAGCAATGCTGCATCAATCAGCTTAGTCATCATATCGCCTTGGGACAACAATGGTTCTTCCTCTTCTAGATTTTCTAACAATGATGGAACTTTATACAAAAAAATAGTGAATCTCAACAGGTCAACATGCCCTTGGTGAAATGTCCAATTGAGGGGTGCGCATATGAGACCCCCGCACACAGCGACGCCATTGTAGCAGCACTCCTCACAGCCCACTGCACTGTCCATTCCGTGTCCGCTGCCGGCGCCACGGCCCAAGTGGAGAAGGTGAAGAGACCAACAATATTTTCAGCCGGTACGAGCGAGGAATGGTCATACTTCACATCGCGATGGATGGACTATGTGGATGCCACCAAAATCACGGGTCGTGACAAAGTGTTGCAGCTACTGGAGTGCTGCAATGAACCCCTTCGCAAAGACCTCACACGATCAGTCAGTGGTAGTCTGACAGGGAGAAGTGAAAGTGAGGTGCTCGCAGGCATGAAGAAACTCGCAGTCAGAGAAGAGAGCACCATGGTTGCTAGAGTGGCGCTGCACAACATGCGCCAAGACCGTGACGAAACCGTGCGTTCATTCGGCGCCCGACTCCCTGGCCAGGCAGGGGTATGCAAGTACATCACCAAATGCTCGAGCTGCGATGCGGATGTGAACTACACGGAGGCCATCTTGCGCGACGTCCTGACCCGCGGCATTGAGGACCCCGAGATTCAACTGGACCTACTCGGCAACACGAACCAGAACATGACATTAGAGCAGGTCTTCCAGTTCGTCGAGGCCAAAGAATCCGGCAAGCGCTCAGCATCACGTCTCCTCGACTCTCAGGGCGTCGAGGTTGCTAACAGCGCCTACAGACGGAACAAGAAGGATGCTCCGAAGGAGGTGACAGTCGGCAACCATGAGGTGTGCTCATATTGCGGCAGGAAAGGGCACGTCAAAAGTGCCCAGACAGGGTCCGATTTAATATCCTGAATGTGGTTTGCAAAACTATTTTGGTCCTCTGAGTGTGTGGAATGTTGGTGTTGCTTAGTGTAAGCTGTGGAGTTAGCAAGGTGATGGTTGATTTTGTGGGCGCTACTTTGAGTCTGTGTGTGAGCCAGTCTTGTATACTGTTTATGTATGTTTGTAGGTTATTCGTAGCGGTGTCGATGTTGTTGTGGTGGATGTTAGAGTGATGTCATCTGCATATGATGATAAGGTAAGCTTGTTATCTATGGGTGTTGGAATGTCATGCATGTATAAGTTGAACAGTGTTGGTGAGAGAACAGAGCCTTGAGGAACCCCGTTCGGAAGAAGCTTGTTTTTGGATGACTTGCCATTAAATGTGACATGTGAGTATCTTCCTGAAAGATAGTTGCTCAGCCACCTTTTGGTGTTATTGTGCATGTTTGTGTTGATTATTTTGTTTATGAGAGGGAAGCGTGGGATAGCATCAAATGCTTTACTAATGTCTATTGTTGCTAATAGTGTACGTTGAGCTGGTCGTCTGGAGTTGATGCCATCCATGATGTGCTGCGTGAGGTTAGTGAGTAATGCCGTGGTTGAGTGGTGAGGTCTGAATCCATGTTGAGCAGGCGATAGTGGAATGTGTGGGTTGGTGATCTGTAAGATTAGTCTTTCTGTTACTTTGGAAGGTGTGCATAGTAAAGTAATGGGTCTATAGGAAGCTGGTTCTGTTGGATTTTTGTTTGGTTTGAGTAGTGTAATAATTTTACCTTGTTTCCATATGTTAGGAATAATACAGTGTTGGTATGAATATGTGCTGATATTTGTGAGAGCTAGTATTCCCTGTGGGCCCAAGTGTTTAAGGTGTATATTAGATATGTTGTCTGGTCCAGTAGCCTTCGAATTCGTAATGTTTTTGATGATCTTGGTAGTCTGGTCTGTATTGAAGGGTGTAATGGTCGTGTCGAGTCTGTAGGTTTTCTTGTGTCTGGCTGTTTGTCTGTCTGCGTGTTTCTGGTTGTTGTCTGTTTAAGTGACTTATCTTTGCGTAGTGATTAACTAGAATGTTAACTTGTTGTGTATCTGTTGGGATATTATTTTGGCTGCGACAGATAGCCGCGTGTGAGGTGTGAATGCCGCTGTTAGAGTGGATAATGCTGTTTATAGTCTTGTATAGCCTGGATGTATATGTGGAGTGGTTTAGTGTTGTTATGAATTCCCTAAATGTTTATGCTTGTTTTTCTTTAAGTTTGGTGTTTATTTCTGTGTTGACCTGTTGTATCTCCTGTTTTATGACTTGTGTGTGGTGTTTGTGTGTTATGTTTGAGGTTGTTATGTTGCCTTATGAGGTGGGCTATTTCTCTAGTGTAATTTGGATTGTATTTCCTAATGTTGCCCTTAGGTATGTATTTGTTTGCATTATTGATGATCTGATTAAATGTCTTGAGTGTTGTATTGATGTTTATGATGGGTGTGCTGTTTAATGTAGTGAATTGTTTCTCAGTCTGTATTTTGAACTGTTCCCAATCAGCTTTCTTGTAATTTCTGTAAGTGTGCCTAAGGCTGTTGGGGCAGAGTGCAGAACGTGGCGTAATGATGATGGGCAGGTGGTCTGATAACAGTCGTTTTCTGTTCTCCAGTGTGTATGTGTTGCTAGTGAGGGGGACCAGAACGTTATGTCTGGAGAGGAGTTTGAGTATCCTGCTTGATGTGGTATGTGTGTATGTTCTTCTGTATTGTTAAGAATGAAGAGGCTGTTTAGTTGTGTAATAGCGTGGGGTTCGTGACCCCGCTAAGTTACTAGGTTTCTAAACAACAACAAAGGCACTTACCGGTGCATTGAATTAGATATTCTTTAGGGCCTACCATAGAATTCCTGCGTCCCACAAAGCAGTCTACCTAAACTCACTCACTTTACTAATTTAGAAGCTATAGACGTTACCCTTAACTGATATAATATACTGACACTACTTTCTACTCCATTTGTCACCTTAGAAACATCACCAAATTAAACTTAACACCAACGATTTAGTCAGATACAAAAACACCATGCTGCTTAGTTCAGGCCAATAAACGAACAGCCCGCGTTCCGCTGCTTTGTGTTGCCATTCAGCTTTCTTTTAGTGACTTTTCCCTTTAGTGACTTTAGACTATATACATATATATACACACACGTCACCTCACTCCTCCCCTACAAGTTTAGTCTCAAGGGGGGGTGAGAGACCCTAGACGACCTGCGGAGCGGGGTTGATGTAGTAGGAATAGGTGCTGATGGCGTTTAATAGAACGACTATCTTCGAGTTGGCACTTGAAGGAAACAAGGCCCGCTCTCTCCTGCACAGTTGCAGGAACCCATTTTGGTCTAGCCCCATAGTTGCGAATCATAGTTGTGGCTATGTTGGCGCCTCTGGTGTTGCTTCGGTTGTGCAGGTACCAACTAGTGTCTTTAGCGTTGAAGTCTCCTCCTAAGATGACATTAGTGAGAGAGGCCAGATTGTGTAACTGTGGATTGTAATTGGCTGGCACCTGAGGTGAACTATCTGGTGGGATGTAAATGTTGATGAGTGTGGTGTTGTGTTTTGCGCGTGTTTTAATGTTAACTGCCTGTATTTCTATCGTGTTATCTGCTTGGATTGTGTTTGTAATGTTTTGGGTGGCATCAGTGTAGCTAATGCTTTAACGTATGTAAGTGATGAATCCACCCCCGTGACCCCCAATACGATCTTGACGGATCGCCGTGAAGTCAGGGATGGTGTGTTTTTTGTGTGTGCGTTTTAGTTTTGTTTCTTGTATAAGTGCTATGTGAATGTTTTGTTTGTGTACGAATTCCCTAAGCTGCATGATTTTGTTTGTGAGGCCATCTACGTTGTACTGTAATATGTTAATATTATGCTTCTGTATGTGTCTCATGGTCCTATTGTGTCTATGTCTTTGTGTATGGTGACATGAGTAATTTGTAGTGGGGCCTGGATTAGTCTTAATGTTGCCGGAGAGTAAGAGTAGTCCGGGGAGCACGCAATTGCTCCCCGTAAATGAAAAAATAGCATGCTGGTATAGGTCCAGCCCTGGGAGTCGATCGGCACTCTGACCGTGCCACGCAACAGGCCGTCGACTGCCAGTCTGGCCAACCGTAGACAGCCCGCTGCACGGAGATTTGAGGAAGTTTGGCCACCAGCGCGTTGATGTTTCGGTATGACGTCGCCTCTTCTTCGCAATGACGTGTCCCGCGCTGGAGGATACAGCCACTGTTAGAAGCTTCCTCGTCAGTTGCTAACTGTCGACATACGTTGAGGTTTTTAACTCCTTCCTATCAGTTTCTTATTATCTTTGGTCAAAATGTGCTATTTAATACTGTCATTTCTTTTTGTACCTTATTTTCTTTATTAATTTGTTCAACAATTTGGGATTGGAAGTATATAATGAAATTACTTCCGGTCCTGTCCTTCAAATGTTTTGATAAAATGTTCTTTTAGGATTTTCTTTCAATCAAGAATAAAGAGAATGAATTCTTTACTAAATTTTGCTTTGTTCTCTCTATCTCTTTACGAGATAGAAATAGTTCTGAGATAGTTCTGATTCTTTGTGGCCCTTGGTGTAATGGTTATCATATCTGACCGGCAGTCGGATGATCCCGTGTTCGATTCCCGGGAGGTGCCTCATTTTCCATTGCTTGTTTTCTCTCCTCCTCTTGTGCGGACACTTTTCTAAACAAGCGTCATTCTTTACATTAATTATACTGTGTGTCGTTTGCAGTTAAAATGTGTGTGTGTGTGTGTGTGTGTGTGCAACCTATATAGCATGCTTTTATTTTGACTTTTAACATGCACTGCATGCCTTACATTCATGGAGAATACGCCACTGTAAAGAGGCCTTATTTATTCTGGTTCTTTAAAACCGAATGGGGTCTCTTTATCTTGGTTCTCCGGGACTCCCCCCTATATATGAGTAAGTTTTGAATTAGTGGACTCATCTACATGACATTTGCAGAGGACGATTCAAGATGCTTCCAGAGACGATGTCACCGACCATTCTTACCTGATTGGGTTCCCAAGGCAGAGATGTCAGGGAACCCCAAATCTGCCAACACGCCAGCCCATTAAGTCAATAAAGAGAAGATAATAGTTTAATGAATTTCTGGAAAGTGTGTTGTAAGCCGGAAAGTATGTATCACTCAGTAAAAGTGAAAAGTTGGTCACCTAGATACCCTACCAGAGAGCTCTTGAAAGAAAGTAAAGTGGAGGAGCAAACTACATTGGATGATTGGATGGCAGAGTTCCTTTTGTGCATTAGTTTGATAGAGAAGAATCTTTTACGGATATCATAGTAAAAATGAGGGTAAAGGGGTAAAATATTTCATGGCTGAAGTGTACCCTTCCAAATTATTCTCGTTTACTATTCTTTTATAATATTCTAGCTAGTTAACTATCTATACATTACTTATATCTACTAGTACTACTACTTACCTTAGTTTATCTATTATGTTAGAGATACGTGTCCCTATGTGTGTACGTTTTTATATACTGTCATATGTACATGTGTAGATGCTTATAATAATAACTACGGCATGCTCTCATATTAACTGTTCTTTTCCTTTATTACAGAACATGTAAATCTATGCTAAATAAAGCCTTACCTAACTAAAACGACTTTTCATTTATTGATTCAAATTCATTCAGTTATAGTTCAATAGCATGAAATCTTAGCAAAGCCTTTTAGGGGACATAATTTTTCTGGTTGGCGGCATTATCGACCACTTCAGAGCCTTCTATTGTACGAAGTACTTTAAACGGAATACCGTACTGTTACTGTGAACGGAATTCGGATAGAACATGTCATTTGAAACAGGAATCACTTGACTTTCGAGTGGTGGCTATCGTAAAGTTAGGGACTTGTTAGGCTCAGTAAAGTGGGATGATGCAATGCTTTTGCCAATAAAAATGCTATTGAGATGTTGTATAGATTCAAAGAAATTTGACAAAATATACAATGTAGATATTTTCATTTCAGAACTGTTAGGAATGAAAAGATTAGGAAACATTTGTGGTGGAATAGGGAAATGGCTAAAATGATTAAAAATAAGAAAAGGATATTCAGGGAATTTAATTAAACAATATCCTTGTGGACTTGAATAATTAGTAAGAAATAGGGTAAATAAGTTTGATAAGGAAGCGCAAAAGGCAGAGTGAAATAAATCTAGCTAGAAATAGCAATAAAGATTCAAAGAAATTTTATAGTTTTTATAAATACAGTGATAAAATGCATGGTAGGATCAACCAAATAGAACATGATAGGGTATTTGAAAATGGTCAGGATATTTTTGGTATTTTTAAGAATTATTTTCGCTCTATTTTTATTGAAGAAAATTTGAATAATTATTTTTAATTCTTTGGATTCTGTGGACTCAGACATTCTTGATAAGATTCATATAAGGAAGGATGTCAGGCAAGTGATTTGTACAATGAAGTCAAAGTTGCTGAACCTGATAATATACAGTATACATGGTAAAAATTTTGGTAATTATTCGTTTTTACACCCAGTCTGTATTTATGATGAGAACAAACTTTTCTGGTCAATTTTGAGGTGTTTTGCATGAATCTGCCATCTGTTTCCTGTGCAAATGCGTAGTTTTCGAGATATTGTAATCTCGAAAACTACATATTTGCATAGGAAATGGATGGCAGTTTCGTACAAAACACCTCAAAATTAACCAGAAAAGTTTGCATTTGTCATTTTTGTTTAAACTAATGAAAATATCATGACAACCTAACCAATCATCAAGGGCGTACAGTTGACCTAACTGGGTATTTCTGGTCTTTTCTTAAAATACAAGCATTATTGCATTTAGAGCAGGTCACGGATGTCTTAAT
This sequence comes from Bathynomus jamesi, assembly GCA_023014485.1. Taxonomy (NCBI): domain Eukaryota; kingdom Metazoa; phylum Arthropoda; class Malacostraca; order Isopoda; family Cirolanidae; genus Bathynomus; species Bathynomus jamesi. Next base: position 52,710 of record JAJOZX010016251.1, on the reverse strand, counting down.
TATTCCATGATTGAAAAAAAGGTCTGAACTTTTGTCTTCATCGAGGGCAATATGGCAGATTATGTCTTGAAAGTCAAATATGCAAAACTGACACGTCATACTTGTGGTCACAAAAATACCAAACTAATAGACCAATTGCTAATGATGATTTAATTTTAAAACGGGATATTGAATTATGTAGAAATAGCTAGAAACACGAAAAATAGGAAATATTCACCAAATAGTTTATATATATATATATATTGAAAAAACACGAAAAATAGAAATATATTTTAATAAAAAAACACATTTTATACAAATTTGCACAAGATAAGATATATATTTTCTTAGTCAGTTTTGAATGGCAATTTAATATATTGTAGTTTTAACTGCGTGTGAGTGGGTTAAAAGACTAATATTAACCAAAATTTTATAGTGAGTACTAGGGTGGCCATTTCCAAATTTCCAAAAAGGAGGATGCTGCGTATATGGCCGTACATTAACATATATATATATCAGTGGCATGCATTCCAGGCATGCACTGCATGACCACTTAAACCAAGCCATTCATGTTTTTATAGCAAAATAAAATGTCAAAGTAAAAAATATACAAAAGTTTACGTTGTTAATTTTCTGAAAGCTAAAATTTTCTCATAAATCTAAAAAAAGCTAAAAAGTTATAGCATGACTCGCGGTCATAGAAAAACAAAAACAGCAGTTCTACCAACCGCACGCAGACATGGCATATGTGCTAAAATAGTGTCAAAGTCATGCTGAGATCGTACAGCTTTTGCTTCAGTTTTCTAAATGCTTTCATGCAGGTAGGTTGCGCTTTGATCGTGCAGACAAGAATGTTATAATAAATGCGATTGCATAACCCATAATGGCTGGTGAAGCATGTATTGTTGCAGAATTTTTGAACAATAGTTTTTCGAAGAGAGAATTTGAAGAGAAAAAAGCGATAGTGAAAAATGGTAGGCCTACGCCAAATCTACCTAATTTATAACCAGGGAAATGCGAATGTCAGGTTTAGCTCTGATGTCAATAGAGAAGAATTTGCTTCACAGGTTACGAAGCTCAAAAGATTTTTATGAAAGTGTCATTAACAAATTTGTCAAAAAGGGATGTAGAATGGAATTTACATATAAATGAGGTATATTAATATTTTTTATTTAGAATTTTATATTTTTAAACGCTATTGTATTATAAACATGAAAGGTATATATAGGCCATAAATTCACTAATATGAGTAGAATGAATATGAGTTGGAGGAATCCCCAAAAGTAGAGAAGAAAATAAGTATGTAGAAAATAAACTTATTGATGAAATAAATAAAGCAATGACAAGCAATATTATTATTGTTGGAGATTTCAATTATAGGCATATAGACTGGGAAATATTACAAACACCAGAAAGTAATGAGAGATTCTTAGACTGTATAATTGAGAATGGTTTAACCCAGTTAGTAAAGGAGCCAACCAGGGCTGATGCCATTCTAGATTTAATTCTAACAAATAATCCAGATACCTTCCAGGATATCTCAGTTTCAGAAACACTAGGTTCAGGTGATCATTGTATCCTTCGGTTTAATATTGTTTGTAATTCAAGATGTAGTGAAAATAAAATAGAAATCCCAGATTTTAAAAGAGGAAATATAAATGGACTAGTAAATGATCTGTGTCTAATAAATTGGACAGATATTCTACAGCCTGAACAGACAGTAACTAGTATGTGGGAAAAATTTAAAAGTATAATAATGAACATACAAAGGAAGCATATCCCACAATGTAAAATCAGAATTGGAAAAAATAAAAAATAACCTCGGATAAACTGCAATGTAAAAAGACCAATCAGAGAAAAACAAAAGCATTTCATAAATTCAAAAGAACTAAAAATGGCACAGACTCTGAAATATATAAAGTAAAAGAAGCATTTGCAAGGAAGTAATCAGAGATAGCAAACGAGACCTGGAAAAAAGCCTAGCCAAGAATTCAAAAAATAATCCTAAGAAGTTTTTCAGTCACTTCAATTTGAAAAGTAGAGTGAAAAAGAAAATTGGCCCCCTCCATATAGAATAGATGATGATCTTGAAATAACTGAAGAACTAAACAAATACTTCTCATTAGTATTCACAAATGAAAATTTAAATAATATTCCTGATCTTATACTACCAGGACAAGATCGAGAAATAAATGAATTAAGGGTAACAAAACTAGATATCCTAAAAGCAATAGATAAATTAAAAATGGAAAAATCTCCAGGGCCAGATGAAATGCATCCAATAGTCATAAAAGCTGCCAAAAAGAATATAGCACAGGCACTAGAAATTATTTTAATAAATCATTGATATGTACTGAAATTCCAGAGGGTTGGAAGAAAGCAAATGTGGCTCCAATCTTTGAAAAAGGAAATAGAAACTTGGCAAAAAACTACAGACCCATCAGCCTCACCTCCATTATTTGCAAATTACTCGAAAGTATCATTAGAGGTAAAGTTACTGAGTTCCTTGAAGAGTGCAACCTTATAAATGATAGCCAGCATGGCTTTCGAAATGGAAGGTCCTGTCTAACCAACTTCATTGAATTTTATGATGGAGTCCTATTGCATTTGGACAATAAAGAGCCAGTAGATATAGTATACTTAGATTTTGCAAAGGCATTTGATACTGTTCCTCATGCAAGATTGTTGGTAAAAGTTAGAGCCCATGGTATAAGAGGTCATATAGCTGACTGGATAGAAGAATGGCTGAGAAACAGAAAACAGAGTTCATCTAAATGGAAATAAGTCTACTTGGAGACCCGTATTGAGCGGAGTCCCACAGGGGTCTGTGCTGGGACCTCTGCTTTTTGTTGTCTATATAAATGATCTAGAGAAAGGCCTATCATATAAAACCTAAAAATTTGTTGATGATACAAAATTAGGCCATAATGTTAAGTCAGTAGCAGGAGCAATGACAATACAAAAAGACTTAGAGTAACAGCCTGGGGCAGATAAGTGGGAGATGAGATTTAATGTTAATAAGTGCAAGGTTATGCATATTGGGCCAAAAAATCCAGAATTTGAATACAATATGAATGGAATTTGGATTAAAAATGATGATAAAGAGAAAGACTTGGGTGTCACTGTGACTAATGAACTTAAACCCTCAAATCACTGTATGGAAATCAGAAATAAAGCAAATGCTAGACTCAATCTCATGCAGACACATTGAATATAAATCACCCAATATTATAAAGCAACTATACATTTCATATGTGAGATCCCTCCTTGAATACTGTATTCAATTTAATAGTCCCTATTTGATACAAGGTATTGAAAAACTGGAAAAAGTACAGAAACGAGCAACAAGAATGATCCCATCTCTAAGACAATTGACATATAAGGAAAGACTGGTGTATCTAAACATGTTCTCTAGGGTGGTCCAAAAAGTTAAAGCATCAACTAAGTTCTCTCCACAAGGTTGGTTTTATGCCTCTTGGTGTGGACAGTATTTGTGCAAAGTTTCACGTTATTCGGTTAATATTTAGGGGTCGCCCCACTTACCCCCTTTTTGAAAATTTGGGAAAATATATAGACAACTGAATAACTAAATTTTTGTTTGGTTCTCAAAGAATATGAAAGAAAACAGTAAGACAATAGGACATGATAATGGGTGTATCTTCATTATTTCTTCTGCATCAGAGTCGCCTTGGATGGTATTGGTATCTGTTTTCGGTGGGCGGCTACGAGTTGTAGGAGGTACTGCTTCTGGTCCTTGTTTCGTGTCAAAGTGTCATTGTAGCGTTGTGCGAGAGCAATACCTCGCTCGGTAGCATCATTGACGACTTTCATCTTTAAGGCGCGATCTCTAAGTTCCCTGTAGTTCTTGTCATTTGGCCATTCCCGTGGATCTTTTTGAAGTAACTGGCGCGCTTCCTCCTTACCTCCAACTTTCAAGGCATCAAAGAGGGTCAATGTCCTTTTCGTGATGAAGGATGCCACATCATTTTCAACACCAGCTTCCGCCATGTCGATTCGTCGGGGGCAGCCATTCTTTTGGGGATGTTGGAGGTGTTGAACCATTCTCCTTTTGGTATCAGGATCGATCCTATTATCGAAGAAGGCCAGTCCAATCAGATGCTCCGACAAGTACCACAGGTGGCGTCTTAGAGCTGTCTTCGCCGCTTGTGCAGCTCCTCCGTGTGGATATTTTTCCAGAAGATCCAGCATTTTGAGATCATTGAGAGGAGCTTGTGTCCCCATTGGCGCTTCATGCCAGTACTTGACGTAAATCAGACTGACAAATAAAGCCAGCTGAGTCACGTTTCGTTCTTCGCGTGCTGTGAGCTTGAATTGATAGTGAAAGAGGTAGATTTTGAGCGCATAAATCGCCTTCGCCATCCATCTCGCGTGGTGCATGGGACCCGGAGCTCGGATAAAGAGTTGACCACCAGTCTTTCCCCCCCAGGAAGAGCAAAGATAGTTCAAGGAACTCCTTGTAGTCGTCACGAGGTTGGCTTGCCTGAAGAGCGTTAGGTAAGTAAGTGAGCATCTCTTTTCTCATCTCTTGGAGTTGAGGGTTCTCGAACAAGCTGTCCGATGCTGAGACAAATGCTTCATGGGAGAGAGATGGCCATTCCTTTTGAAATCGCTTAAAAAGGCCTGCTTCAGGACTTCCTGTTGAGCCAAATATTGAGGCAAAGACATCAGCAAGTACGACTTCAAGTATATGATGTCGACAACCGATCCAAACTAGCTCGTGACCCAATGCTTCTTCAATCCTGACACAGGCTCCGCGATGTAAACCCGTGTTTGACGCAGTGGTATCGAAGACGAGACCTCTCACATGCTGTTCCATGTTCCATAATTTCATAGTTTGAAGGCATGCCTGGGCCTGTGCTTCTCCAGTTCCTTGTTTCATCTTTGGGACACCAAGCAGCTTCTCCTGTCCATTGAATGTTATAAGGATTGCTATCCGATGCACATTCGTCTTCTTCCCTTCAATGCCGGGGAGAAGCTTTCCGTCCCAATGGAGAAGGACAGGGTCTTCTAGAGAGAATGATTCTAGGTCTTCTCAAGCTGCCTGTTCTCACCCACTTTCTCTGTAGCGATGAATAGAGCTCCGAGAGCACGTCATCCCAGACAGATCATGCCCCGCGGCCTGTAATACAGTTCCAGTTACGAAAAAGCATTCCGGTCAGAAAGATTGGTGCGATCCATTGCTCCAATGACTTCTGGAGATTGGAAAATGTTCGTAACCTTGTTCTTGGGACGCTTTGGTGCCGGAGCTTCAGACGAAGAAGGAATCGGAACCGATGGTCTATAGTCGTCGTCGTCTTGCGAAAAAAGGGAAGAAGAAGAAGAGGAAAGATCAATTGATGACACTCCTGCTTCTTCCAAATCTTTCTGTGTTGCTTCATGCCTTGCCTTCCTCTTGGCTTCCTTCTCCATTCTGGATCGCTTTCTGTCCTCTTGTGTAGTCGTTTCCTTATCAATGCCAGCCATGCTGCAAGAATTGACGTCCTTGCGCTGCATGGACAGGAAATTTCGGTCCTCAACATTGACGATTGTGCTCATGGCATCACTGGTTGCGATGTCAAACAGTTCCTGGATGTCCGCTTTGAAGATGTCTTCATTCATTCTATCGCTGGCACGTTGCCTGGTCCTGTGCTTCTTGAGTGTTTTGTAGCGGTCTAAAAGCTTTGAAAGCTTACGGACACAGGAGTCGATCCGTTGAGTTGGGATCCGCGCTCGGGTCCAGACTTCAATCACCCTCTGGCATGCCTGGTTCAGACTGTCGGAGGTGGTTTGCATTTGATTGATGTGGTGGTATTGCCCCAAGAGGAGGGCGTCAAGGCATGTAGGGAGCCTTGACGTGGATAAAGTTCCAGTTGCCATCCCTAGAAGCCAAACTTTTGGAATTGATCGAGTTTGAGCCATCGGACCTACGGAAGAAAAAGTACATTATATAATATATATATTCAGAGTGGGGCGACCTCTAAATATTCACCAATCACGCTGCAATTTTGTACAGACCATGTGGACACTAAATGGACAAAAACCACACTTGTGGAGACTATCTAAGACAATTTTGAAATTTCCCCCTATGGATTTGGACCACCCTAATGTTCTCATTAAAAAGGAGGTTAAGGGGTGATATGATAGAGGTGTATAAAATGATAAAAGGGTTGGATAAGATAGATTTTGATTCTCTCTTCATTAAAGATCACAATAACCAGACTAGAGGTCATAGTATGAAATTATTTAAGCCAAGATGTAGAACAAATTTAAGAAAACATAGTTTTACAAATAGAGTAATTAAGTTTTGGAACAGTCTGACAGAAGGGTGACTTCAGATACACTTGATTCTTTCAAAAGAAGGTTGGATAGTTTGATGTCTGCAAGGGACATCTGGTGATAGTGTTTAAGCCCATTTTTATTGCATGAATGGTACTAGTTTATTTCATATATAGGGTGTCCATAAATGATTACCCTGATTAAAGCATGCTATAACTTTTAAATAAATACTCGTATTCAAACAGTTTTAATCATAAGTAGATAAACATACAAAGTTTTGATACATAGTTAATGAACTTAATAAGCTTCCACATGTGCACCCCTAGTGGCACGTAAAATGTCTAAATGGCAGAGCTGGGCACTTGCGTTTTTTTTTGCGGTACTGCGGTACTACCGCACTACCAAACCAGTACTGCATAATGCAGTAGCGGTACTGCTGTACTTTCAGCGATCCTTTGCGTTATGCGGTACCGGTTTGGTAGTGCGGTAGTACTGCAGTACCGCAGTACCGCAAAAAAAACCACAAGTGCCCAGCTCTGCTAAATGGTATTCACACTCACGCCACACATTTTCCAACATTTGTGGGTTAACTGTTGCAATTGCATCCATAATGTGTTCTCGCAATGTCCTGATATCTGGAACAACTGTTACATAAACCAAATCTTTAACATGACCCGAGAGAAAGAAATCCAGCAGGGTAATGTCTGGTGATCTTGGGGCCATGGGATTGGCCCATCCCTGCCAATCCATCGATTTGGAAATGTTGCATCAAGAGTTTCACGAACAACATGTGCCCAATGAGGGGTGCCCCATCTTGTTGGAAGATGACAGTTGGCTGCCTGTCCTGCAGCTGGGGGATGGAGTAATTGGTGTGAAAGCCATTTGAATGTTTTCCACCATCCCATCGGAAACTGATGGTCTACCACTGCTCTTTCCCTTTTCCACGTTTCCAGTTTCCAAGAATTTTTTCATCCATGACTTAATTAACTTCATATCAGGTGGATTCTTTCCATACTTTGTTCTGAACCTTCGCTGAACACTGACAGGAGATTTTGTTTCTGCAAGCCACACAACACATTGTGCCTTCTCTGTCACAGATGCCATCTTAACTGAACAGCTATTACAGCGCTCCTAGCGGGGAATGCGGTAGACGAAACACACCAGCACAGAAACTCTATGCGTGTACGAGATCACCTGTAAAAAGAAAACATGTAAGATTCATCATTAAAACATGAGAGCATACTGTTTTCAGGGTAAACATTTATGGTCACCCTGTATATTACCGTATGTGCATTTAGGTGATAAATCCCACAGCTCAACACAAGTGTTGTGGGATATAGGGAGGCAGCATCTTGGGTTAGGAGATACTCTCTGTCCTTACACACCCCATTTAAAGAGATTCCTCCGCTGAGCTGTGCCCCCCATAGTACTGTGAGGTATTGAAAAACTCATGATCTTCACTTGCCCCACAAACACCTTCAAATGGGAGATCCAAAATGGGTGCACACACATTTCTACATTACTGTACAGTCTTTACAGCCACACCTACACTTTTCCTCCTAAGTATATATATTGTGATGTATATGGTTGTAAATTGTGACTTGGTCCGCAATTGATATGGACCGTGACCTATTTTTGGTTGGCAAGGTACTGGTATTGATGGGTACTGTAATGAAATTGACTGGATTTTTTGGATCTGATATATTTGCATGTCAGTTATAAATAGATATAGAGTGTAACATATTTGTGGATAGTAGCCTATTATGACTTTGATCCTCTGGATCCAGAGATTCTATCTCTAGTTTTAAATTGATAATTAATTAGTTTTGTAAAAATTGGTTGTTGCCAATGTACAGGCAGTTTTTACATAGTGGAGCCACCTTGATGGGCTGAAGTGGCCCCTAGTGTGCCCATGCTATAAAAATTTCTTATGTTATGAAATTTTACATGAAACTCTATTACACTTACGCAGCCACCACAGCAGTATATTGGTACCAAAATGTTTGAAATTCCTTAGATATTTTGAAGGGTCAAAGAAATCTACGAATTAACCCGAAGTACAAAATAATGGAGTGCAAATTAATGGGGTTTGAGTATAATAAAATCTTGCAAAATGTCAATCTCAAGTCAGCTAATTAATATACAACTATTTACTACTATCAAATTAGCCTGCATAACTTAAGCTAAGAATATACAGTATTTACAGTCTACAAACTCTCTCTCATTCATGAAAGTGTCTACCTGTAAGTTTATAGGCCATAGGTTGCCCATCCCTTGTCTAGGCCTATTTTACATAGTACCTTAACTTAAAATTTACAGATAAACCTATTAATATTATCTTTGATCCTACTTGTAGTTATCTCTATTTGAACCTTATGGTTGCAAATAGACAGCAAGGGAACCTTTATTGTTGAATAAATGATTTGTATGGTATGAGTCTAGTAACAAAGAGGGTGATTCCTATTGCTTTAGTGTAGGGCTATGTGTACTACCGTATGTTTGTTGTTGGAATTTGCAGTAATTTACTACAGTATTAAAGCCCTAATGCTAATGATAGCAAGCTTGGTTTTTTTCCCCACAAGTCCTATGACATTTTTAACCTGATTTAACCAGGTTAATTATCCAAAATTATTTAAGTATCTTCTAATAATAAATGTGCTTTAGGACCTCATCAAGCAACTGTATTTCAGAAGTAAATAAATCCTTCCTAGTTTGTAAATATCAAATTATAAATATGGATTTATTAGATTCAATTATGAGTAAAATGGATAAGCCTCCAAGTATTAATAATAAACAGAAAAAACTCCTAAAAGGTAAGATTAATATTTTTATAGTGATAACAAATTTATTTTAGTTCCTATGCAGACCTTACCCTCATTGTATAGTATGTTCAGTTTTGGAATATTTTCTGTTGGATACCATGAAAAATTTTGAAGCCATGTTAGATCTAATGAAACATTTAAACTGAGATAGAGTTAGTCTGGAGATAACGTGTGACATGTAGTATGGTAGGCTCAAGTGGTTATTAGATATACTGGAGTTTAACTTCATTAATATAAATCTTCCTTATTTCAGAACAGCAGAAAGCCTTGGAAGAAGCTAAGGCTAAAGAAAAAGAAATGCTCAAAGGCTTCAGAAAGAAGGTGGACAATCTTAAATCTTATCATAGGCTAGCCTACCACACAAACTGCATGATAAATAAAAAGGGTTATTGTACATAGTTAAGTTTATTGAAGTTATTAGCCTACTGACTAATTTAGTTGTGTACGTAGTTTTTTAGGTTCAGAACTAGGCTTATATAACTAGAATGAAAATCTAACGAAAAGTAACTAGTCTCCTTACAGACTGGAAAGTAAGGCCATTACATCCCTAGTATAGGCTAAGTTAAGTAAACCTATGTACTGTGGATCCTTTTGCTGAATACCAGTACTTAAAAAAAAAGTGTTTTAGCATACCATAAACTGGGGTAATTTGGGTCAAGTTTGGGGTAATTCTGGAAGCAAGAAAAATATGAAAAGTAAACAAAAAACACCTGGAAATGTGAAAAAATTTAAACAATAAAATGTTGAATAACCTTGGTGCCACTTTTGTTTAAAAAAAAAAAAAAAAAGTGACCCCCAATTACCCTTCAAAACCCAAATTACCCCATTCTATGGTAGCCTTTAGCTGCTGAAGGACCATAATAATTGAAAAAGCACATAAATAATATAGAAAATATAGGCATACTGTAATTTAAAATTATTAAGTTTTTGAAACAAAGGCAGCAAACCAGATTAAGTTCTATGTATAATTTAAACTTTAAATTAACCTAGTATAGGTCAACATCTTAACAGAATCAACTGGATGTTTTTAATCCTGTAGCTTGCCAAAATGCCTTTGGCATATAGACATTGTATAGTTAAATTTACAATAGTACAGACTAAAGAGGTTTAAGTAGTCCCAAGTAGGCTACATAACTTGGTACTACATAAATGCCTTGTTCATCCTATAGGTAGGGCTGGGAGGACTGGACCAGATTACCAGAGCATAATCCGCTGGGTTGGCCTTCCAGACCAGATCTGGACTGGATTTTTTACCATTTCTGGCAATCCGGTATTATTATTTGGTGAGTGAATTACCTACAGCATTAACAATGATCTAAAACACTTACGACTGTATCAATGAACTTAAAGTACTTTGTGTAAAATACATGCAAGTGAATCTCAGAATTTTAGTTGAAAAAGTAGTTTATAAATTATACTGATGTATACTTTGTGGCTTTTGTCTAGCTACATGAATTTTTATATTAAAAAGTTTATATATATATATGGTGGATAGCAGGTTGGGGATATGAAATTCCAGGCATTTTCCAGGTTTTCCAGGCTATTTTTTGTTTTTCCAGGCAATGAAAAATACATTTATATGATGATGATAGTGGTATACATTAGTGATGGGACGATACCAAAATTTTTAACGATTCCGATTCCAATACCACTAAAAAGTCTCGATTCCGATACGATTCTCGATTCCGATTCTCAATATTTTAAAATATAATTCTATACTTGTTTTTCTGGAAATTGTCATATTTTACTCTGGTAAGATTAACTATTTACATTATGAGTATGGTAATATAAATTATAATAGATTGGTTTAAAAATAAAAATCAACTGTAAGTTGTAACAGTTCATTTTAATCTTCTTGATTACACATCATGGATATACATGTTTTAATGTATAGCTACAATACAATAAAAATAAAATTTGTTATCCTCTTTCATTTAAATTTTAAAGTTTACATTGCAAAACTGGTTCAATTAAAAGTTAAAGAATCGTTTTAAGAATCGGAAATCATGGTACAATTCTCTCGATTCCGATTCCGATTCCTGAAAAATGCTCGATTCTTCCGATTCCGATTAATCGTCCCATCACTAGTATACATACAAAATAAAGATAATTTTTTTTAATTGCCCCCACCAATAGCCAGATAAACAAAGAAATACAATAACAATCATAACACTTTCAATTCAACAAATTAAATATTAGTGAACCATTGAAACATTATTGTTAAGAGCTATGTATACCATAACATTACCTAGAGTTAGAATATATTACTTGTCTAATATATACATTCACATCCTTCATATTATAATATATTATCGTATTTCTTTGTCTGGATGGGGATTGGCTAATCTTTTTTTTTTAACAAATATTTATTGAAAATTCATATAGAAATAGGTTCAACAAAACAAATCAATATATTCAAGATTCTAAGAAACAAAAGCAAACTTTCTTATCAAGAAAACTGATTACTTCCATATAGTGTCTTTTAGCAATATGACTTTTTCATCTGTAAATATCATTCACTTTATCATCATCATCTTCAGATCTTCAATTTCTTCTAACACTCGTGACATCTCTGCTGAGTGGTCAGTCTTCAGTTTTTTTAATTGATCTTTTTCTCTCAAAAGGCTAAGGGCTTTTTGTTTTTTCTGGGCATCATCATTTTGTTTCTTGTTTAATCATTTCATATCTTCCAAGTTCTCTTTGTATTGTCTGTGAGAATTATGAGCTTCAAGGATAAGACCCTTGGGAATTATGAGTCATTCAAGAGGATTATTTTTGCAACAGATTGCATCATGTACCACTCGCTGTGCAATAAGAGAGCTCTCCTTTTGATTTTCGATCAATATCTCCTTGTTTACGTTGAATGCACGTTCAATGCTGGCTTGTCCATGGGTCATTCTCTGTCAGATCAACCAAAAAAAATTGAAATTAACACCCTCATCTCTCATATTTTGCTGAAATTTGGTTTATAGGGAGTTTGTGAGCCCTGAATCCATTTCTGAAATTATAAGGTCAATCCGACCAACGGTTCAAGAGATATGACCTCGGGCAATTTGAGGTCACTCGCGAGGTTACTAACATTTGGCGAGCCATAACTTGGGTAATAATTGTCATAATTATATAAAAGTATATATATTTAGAATCAGAAAACGACAAGGAATCCAAATATGCAAGTTTTAGAACTCTAGGTTGAAAAATAAAAAAGTTACACTGTAACCAAAATTTGAGGTCACGATTTGACCTCTGGGGTATCAAATGAGAATTTTTTTTTTAAATGTAAAAATGAAGGCATAGGCATTGGCTATTAGAATCAGCAAAAAAAAAGTTTGTTTATGTTAGTATTTTTCATGTAACTAACATATAAGTGAACACCATATTCATAAGTTGTGCGTCAATTCTACCTATTTTTTCACACTTAAGCTCATAATTTGACCTATAGAAATTAAAATTACATTTTTATAGATATAAAAAACAAAGTCAGAGTTCTTGACTAATAGAAACAATCATAAAAAGTTTGTTTATGTTGGTACTTTTCATGTAACTAACTTATAAGTGAACACCATATTTATAAATTGCTTGTCATTTCAAGGAATTTTTATATCTTAGCTATCAATTTGACCTCAAGCTCCAAGAATTTAATAAAAATTGTATTTCACTGCTAATCTACACTGGCAATAATAGTTATAATAGTGAAAGGGGAAGACTAAGCTCACATGTAGCCTAAACAAACCTGTTGAAACATGTTGCTACTTGTCTAAGTGCAGAATCAACAGAGATAGTTGCAAAATTCCTTGTCTACAGGTTAGTACAGTTCCAGCCAGCACTGTGGGTGGCTGGTGGGTATGGTGTTTTAATGAGCCTCAGAGACTATCAAGGCCTAAAATATTAAGTGTGTATAGCTATATATTTTCTAAAAATATATATTACCTAATTGTAAATCCTATATCTTTACAGATCAAAATACAATGGTTCGGCACTTGAAATACTGCCAGGACCCTATTCAAAAACACAAGAAACGCATAACAATCAATCTTAGAAAAGTGACTGATGTACTTGTTGAAAAATGTGCTGGAAGAGTGAAAAAAGACTCATTGTTGTGTGTGAACTGCTGGACACTGATAATGAAAAACCCCACTATACTTAGTACCACTGAAAACAACGAGTCTGAGCAGGATTCAAATGAATCATCTACTATCAGTGGCTTGAGTAACATCTCTTCAATTCAAGATCTGGACAATGACAGTGATTGCTTGATAAAGGAAAATCCTTCAACTTCAGTTGAACCAGTTCTAGCATTTCTGGACCAAACACCAGTTAAAAAAAGTAAGTAATAAATTAATATAATAACTTATACTTTACTACAAGGTCTGTTTGATCTACTATATAGCATTTAAGGTACTATAATTAATATTTAATTACTAATATTCAGGTGTGTGAAGCCTTTTTTTCTGTTCTTTTCAGAAGGGCTGTCATTAAGCCAGAAAAAGCGCAAGGCTCGTGGTAAGCTATCATCTGTTCAGAAACACCTGAAGGAGAGGCTAGAACTCAGTTATGGTGTTCAAATTACCGAGGAGGTAAGTGATACTTCAAAACCTGAAACTAAATCTGAAAAACATCTAGACAAATTAATGAATGAATTGAAACAGTCATTCCTGGAGAGCAAATGTCACCATCACAAACTATAAATATTGACACACTCACCATACACAATTGAAAAAACAGCTAGTTTCTTTGCAGAGAACTACAGAGAGGCAAATTCTTACACCAGAACACATGTTTCAGTTTTGTGAAGAAAACTTGAGCAAGAAGATAAATTTTTTCTTTGTAACTACAGCTGATTTGAAAGATGCAGAAGAATGGTTGGAACATCGATTCAAGGATAGTAGGGCTATTCCTGGAACTCAGAAATATCATAGATTTGTTCCCCTAAACAAGGAAGAACTGATGGGTATCCCATTTCAAGTGGCATTGGAGAAAAGAAAAGAATAAGGAAAAGTCATTTTACTAATGAGCCTGCAATGCTTGGTAACCTAAAATGTGTCAAACTAGGAGAGTATGTTGGCTGCATTTATGACATGCAAGTTTGGTATGGAATTGTGGAGGAATATTGTGAAGAGTTTGATGATTTCACTGTGAACTTTCTACATCCCTCTGGGTCATCAGGATCAAGTGCATATTATTATCCATCAAACAAGGATTCATGTGCAGTGCCAGGACATCATATATTAACTGTAATGAGTTGTCCTACCCTAAGAGGAGGCAGCAGAATTCAATACATTTTTCCACAAAAAGAAATTGATGAGAGCATCGAGCATGCAAAAATTGTATTAGGCTAGCACATGAATCCTCTAAGTAGGTCTTCCCCTTTCACTATTATAACTATTATTGCCAGTGTAGATTAGCAGTGAAATACAATTTTACATTTTTTGCCTTTGTTTTTATATCTATAAAAAAATGTAATTTTAATTTCTATAGGTCAAATTATGAGCTTAAGTGTGAAAAAATAGGTAGAATTGACGCACAACTTATGAATATGGTGTTCACTTATATGTTAGTTACATGAAAAATACTAACATAAACAAACTTTTTTTTGCTGATTCTAATAGCCAATGCCTATGCCTTCATTTTTTACATTTAAAAAAAAAAAATTCTCATTTGATACCCCAGAGGTCAAATCGTGACCTCAAATTTTGGTTACAGTGTAACTTTTTTATTTTCAACCTAGAGTTCTAAAACTTGCATATTTGGATTCCTTGTCATTTTCTGATTCTAAATATATATACTTTTATATAATTGTGACCATTATTACCCAAGTTATGGGTCACCAAATGTTAGTGACCTCGCAAGTGACCTCAAATTTCCCGAGGTCATATCTCTTGAACCGTTGGTCGGATTGACCTTATAATTTCAGAAATGGATTCAGGGCCCACAAACTCCCTATAAACCAAATTTCAGCAAAATCTGAGAGATGAGGGTGTTAGGCACTGGTTGATCTGACAGAGAATGACCCCCATGTGAAAGGCAAAGTATCCTAGTAACAAACCTCACGAGTTCTACTGATTCTTCCTTTTCCTTTAGGATGTCCAATAAGAAAGAATCTAGATGAGTCTTGCGAGAATAATTTGCGAGCTTATTCTGAACATCTACATCATGTTGTTTGACACAAAGCATGATAAAGCCATATCGACCATGGATTTACACAAACTGCTGCTCTTCATAACATTCAGGTTTAGGCAAGATGCTCCCTTTACCATATTGTACTGTATAGGACATTTTTCAATTAGTTTCTTAATAACTGTGATGTAGAACAGCCGACATTGTTTTCTGAATGTGATGATGTCATTGTTTGTAATAACAGATCTACATTTTTTAATTTCGTCTTTGCAAACCCTAACTGGATATTATTAGCAGATTTGAGGATTGATCATCGGAAAAGTTAAGTTGAGCTGAGTCAACTGGTAAAATGATTTACCTTGAGTGATGCTGTCTTCCACTACTTTCTCGATCAGCTGTTGGATCATTGCGCCAAGTCTCATAAAGAAAAGGCATCATAGGTGCATCAGTCTGATATGCTACTAGAAACTCCTCCAGTACATTAGATACACTATGAAAAAAGGCTACTTTAGCAGGTAGAAGACTATCTTACACAAAGTTTTTCAGTTGTTTATAGGACTGACTTATGGGCTCCTCCTTCAACAAACCTTTTCATTTTAGGAATTAACTCTAATCCTCTAGCTGTGACTCTACCATTCTCCACCAAGCGAGTTGCACAAAATTTTAGTGGAAAATCTGACTCTGACACTTGGTTGTGTGTGAAAAGCAGAGCTCTTTGCATAGGCAAATCCTTGAAGACATTATATGTTGACATTAGGTATTTGCCTACTTGTAAGTCACTCTTCTGGTCTGCATCTTTGAGACTACCACACACAATATGGAGTGAGCATGTCCCACAGTCTATTAATGAAGTACTCTCTGAATGGAGTACTTCAATAGACGCAGAAACTTATGGTTCACGTTAGGTCCATCCATACTGATTTGAAGAACTTTGTGCATGTCCAGGTCTTTCATTCCCAAGTTGAAGGCTTCCAGGATGTCTTCAGAACAAGCATGTCCAAGGAATACAGATGTGAGATATCTAGTTTGAATCTTTGTGCCATCAAAGAAACGAACATGTAAATCCATTTGCCCTTTCTGGGCATCTTGTTAAGGGCCTCATCAAATAGTACAGCAAAGAAATCATGTTTGATTGCTTTTTCAATTGATCTTGGAAGTATGGTAAACAAGCCATAATTTATCATGTATTTAATTTTGTCCTTCAATGCTGTAAATTTTTGAGCTATATCACTATCTTTGAACATCCTGCTGAACAAAGCTCCACTACCTCCACATCGAGAGGACGAGTGAGTCATCACAACGTGCATGCACCACAGTATTTCAGCTTCCATCACTGAATCATGCAAAAACATACCTTTGAAGACTTTGCCCTGATCCACCTTGTGACATTGCTGGTGAAGGAACAGGAGTGTTATTTTCACTCTTTATCTCACTTGACTGTGCTGGGTGTTGTGAAGCTGTGAACGTCTGAGAAAACATTCAGATAATTCTGAAGATTTGTGTTTCTCCTTAACAGCAGCAATATGCTTTGCAGATTTTGATGGCTTTTAACTGAAGCTTCACCCATAGTACTCAAATTAAAAGTTTTCTTACAGAGCTTGCAGTGGGCATCATTCTCATATCGAGTTTTGGCAATCCAGTCTTTGTAAGGAGAATCCTCTACCAACCATGATGACTTGAATTTACACTTAGATTTAAATGACATTACTTATAGTATTGTACTAATCATAAATATTCTGAAAAGAGAAAAGAATAATTAATATTTTGTAAACAAAAGTATCATGCTGATTTATGTGTAATAATTCATTATAATTGTCATGTTATTATTGCTAACATATATTTTACCAGCCAGAACAGAACATGAGACGGGGGAATGTTCATTTTCCCTTAAAGGAACAGTTTCAATCCCCTGCAGGATATTCTGTAAATTTTAATACATATACACTGAATTAAGGCCTGATTTTAAGGGTAAAACTCAAAAAAATACAACATTTTGATAATAGATTTTGGAAAATACATGGGACTCAGAATGCAACTTAGACTTTTACTTCATTTTTGACATGTCCTATTTGTGCAATTGTCAACTTTTTCCAGGCTCTCAATCAAATTCCAGGTGTTTTTCAGGTTTCCCAGGCACCAAATGAAATTCCAGGCATTTTCCAGGTTTTCCAGGCTGCTATCCACCCTGTACTAATATATATATATATATACAGGGTCCGCAAAAAAAAAAGAGCATGACGAAAATGTTTACTGTACATTTATTTTTACACATAATGACAAATAACTTATTTTAGGCAAATAAGCAACAAATAAACTAAGTTAGTACCAAATTTCATGTCAATACGTCAAAAATTAAAGAAAATATAAGTTTTACTACAACATGTCATATAATTTTACAATTTCCAAAGAAAACGAAATTATAAGACTAAAAAAATTGTTCGATATGTTTGCCAGAAACCTCTACAACCCTTCGTAATCGGGGCCTAAATTGATCTATAGCTTTATCTACTTGATCTTGGGTAATTTCTTCCCATTTTTGTATGATAACTTCTTTCAAATGTTCGACATTTCGGATCTTATGCTTGTACACTTTCTAAGCCAACATTTCCCATATTCCGTAGTCTACGGGATTCAAATCTGGACTATTAGGGGGCCAATCTTTTGGGTAAAGCAATTCAGGAACATTATTTTCTAAAAATTCAATAGTTGACTTAGCGGTATGCGCCCGAGCACCATCCTGTTGGAATAAGAAGTAACCATTATTCGCCAATCATCTCATTTCGGGCAGCATTTGTTCCAACAAAGTTTCAGTGTAATAGCGGGTGTCTACTTTGATGTTTGGCTCTACGAAAAAACGATGTCTTGCCTAGTTTAGACACACTGACCCATACCATTACGCTGGCAGAAAAATGATTACGGGTAGCATAAAGTCTATCATCTGGTATTTCATTTTTACGATTAACTCTTGAATACACTCTGTCATTTTGGGAATTTCGCGGTGGTTCTACCGTAAACTTCTTTTCGTCAGTAAAAAAGCCGAGGTCTACTTTTTCGGGAGTGATATTTCTTAACATGCGTTCAGAACAAACAACTCTTTTCTGTTCGTTAATTTCAGTTAATTTCTGCCTGTGTATCTGTTTATAAGGTTTTAGTTCAAGGTCGTTTTTAATAATGTTTCTGATGCTACTTTCGGATATGCTCAACTCATTAGCAATTCTTGATGGTGTCACGTGAGTCCCTGGTCTGCCTTCTTGACTACAAATTCTTAGTTCCACATCTGATGTTTTCTTCGGTTCGAACTGATCTTGGCCTCCCGCTTCCTTGTTTCCTTTCAGTAGTTTCAGTTTCGTCGATTTTTCTTAACAGCTTGTCCAAACCTCTTTCGACCATGGTTTATTCGGAAACTCTTGTAATAATTTTATTGCGCCATAATTCAAGTCTATAATTTTATTAATATTTTATCTTCTTTAGAAAAGGGCATATTATCATTTTTATTGATTAAAATTATTTAGGCATCTGAAAAAAATAATTTAAAATGAGAAAAACATTAAATTTTTACACGGAAATTCATTTTATTAGTCATTGCACGTTTGTGGCCATAAAATCTATTTTATGACTGATTTTGATGAAATTTGTTTTATACAACTCTGGGCTCTTTTATCTTTAGCTAGATATATAACATTTAAGGGTCCGACAAAAAATGTGGGCGTGAGCAATTTTCGTCATGCTCCTTTTTTTTTTGCGGACCCTGTATATACCCCCTCGATTAGGTACTCCGGCTTGCCGGGCCGAGGGGGCTCGTACACCTCGTGGGTTGTTAGGTTTCCTCAACTCCTCGCAGGGTGTGGGTGAAGAGTTACCTAGTTGCGTTTTTTTTTTTGTTCCCCCTTTTTTTCCATCTCTCCCGGAATTTCTTTTGTCTTGACTCGGTCCTGTGCCTCTGTCAATCGTAGTATCCCCCCCCCTCTGTTTGTATTTGCAGTCTTGGGGTCATCGGGTGCACCCGCCGGGGGGCATCGCTCCGTGGCTGAGCCGTGCTCCGGGGACGGTACGGGCGCCCGGACCGCTGCTGCGTCTGGATTGGGTCTTTGCTTGGCCCTTAACGGACAAATCTCCGTAGTGCCAATCTGCTGTTTTTAAAACGACAGTTAGGTTGGGGGGCGGGCTACCCGGGACGTTGGGCCTGCGCTTGAAGGATGCAGCGGCGGATGGTGCATCGCCTTGGGTCCGAGGCTGCCTTTTTTGTAAAGCTACTGTTTATGGGTTCTATTTCTAAACTTCACTCCCCTCTTGTTGACGACTCTGGCCCGCCCTTGGATTTGGATAAGACTACTTCTGGTCGTTCAGCGGCCTCTGCCTCCGCTGGATTGACCTTCAAGCCGTATGGCCCCCTCTCGTCCTCTGCGGCGTCTGGCTCTCGTGGCCGGACTCGTGGTGGCCGTAGGGCGGGGTCTTCGCGGCCCTTGTTCTCTCGCCCACTCTCGGTTACCGTTACACATGGACCTGTCTCTGCTGTCAATTTCTGTCCGGTGGACAGGTTCCTTGTTCTCCGCCCTTCCGCTGGCTCCCTTCCGGGCAACTCGGAACGGGTGTTTCAGCGCCTTAAGACGATAGGGGTTCCCTGTCGTTATGATATCCGCCCTCTGAAGGATGGGTCTCTTCTTTTGAAGTCCCGTTCTTCGGGGGTGACTGGGTCCCTTCTACAGTTGCAGGATGTCTTGGGTTGCAGAGTTTCTGTGACTCCCCATCCGCAATTGAATAGCTGTCAAGGCACCATTTTCGCTTCCCGTCTGCTGTCAATCCCGGTTGGCGAGTTGCAGGAGGATCTTGCCCCCCAGGGGGTAACGAAGGTCTTCCGCTTTTCGTCGCGCCGGGATGGTGCTCTTACCCCGTCCGCTCGTCTGCTCCTGACCTTTGACTCCCTTGTGCCTCCGGCCCAGGTGTTCTGGGGCATGGGTGATCGCCGGTCGTGTGAGTTTTCGGTGCGACCATATGTGCCTGACCCGGTTCGCTGCTTTGGCTGCAACCGGTTCGGCCATGTTAGCTCTGCGTGCCGCCGTGAGGGTAAGCTATGTGTCCGCTGCGGTGGGCCTGCGCACCCTACCCCGTGCACGAAGCCCCCGCGGTGCTCGAACTGCTCGGGGGCCCACCCTTCCTCCTCTCGGGACTGCCCCGTTTTCAAGTTTGAATTGAGGTGCGGTCCTTAAGGACTACCGAATTCCTTAGTGCGCGATATCCGTGACCGGGAGCCGCGGCGGGGGTTGTCCTACGCTGCGGCTCTTGGCCCTGGCGGGTCCTCGGGCCCCTCCCGTGCTACCCCGGCGTCTACGGAGTGGTGCCCCCCCTGGAAGTCCGGGGGTTGGTGGTCCTCCTGGCGCCGCGGGTCCTTCTTGTTCCTCTGCCTCACTTTCTGACATCCCATCTGATTCCCTGCCTACAAGTGCCCCTTCTCCCCTCCGGCCTTGGGGTCTGGATCCTTGCCTACTCGTCTCTCGGGTGGGGAGGGTGATGCCCCGAAGGGAGGAGGAAGCGTCGCCGTGGTCGGAGTCGGAGTCCTTCCGACCCGATCCTGACTGCTGCTCGCCCTGCTTCCCCTTCTTCACCGGAGGGGAAGCGGCGCGCTGTTCCTGATCCGCTCGGGACTCCCCCCCTATACGGAGGGCTGGTGAGGCGTCACCTCCCGGTGCCCCGACCAGTGTCCGGGTGTCGGTCGAGGTACACCGCCCCATGACACCCTCGATTACTGACTCTGTTCCCATGATAGACCCGGTCGAGAGGGCCTGGCCCTCCTTCATGGAGTCTCTCCCTTCGGCTCCTGCTGAGAGTGGTCGGGTCTCTCTCCTGGATCTACCTCTCCCACCTGTGGTCGACCTTTCCTCCCCCCCCGTCAGTGCTTGTCTGGTTTGACGAGCCCTCGAACACTGGTTCCCCCGGTCCCCCTCTGGTGGGGAGTTGGGGGTTTCGGCTGGGCCCGTCTCGTCGTCTCCCCCCGCCGGGAGAGCCCCCCTCTGACCTCCCTGTTCTACTCTCCACTTCTCGTTCTACTACGGGTGAAGCAGATGCGGAGTCGGTGGCCCCTACCCCCCCAGTTCTGGGTGAGTCGGGGAAGCCGATTCCGTCCCTGGTTACGGACCGTTGAGTTTGCTGCTCAGCTTGGTCCGTGGCTATTTCGCTGTTTTCTCTGCCTCTTATAATGCCGCTTCCCCTTACAGTTCCATTTGCATTGGAACTGTAGGGGGCTTTTAGCTAACTGGGAGAACCTTGCCTCCCTGCTGGAGAGCGAGCGGCCTTCCTGTGTTTGTCTCCAGGAGACTATCCTGGCTGCGCGGGGACTCCCTCGTCTCTCTGGCTATGTTGGTTTCCCTTGCACCCCGGATGAGCACACACGCCGGCGGGGTGCGGCGATTTACGTGCATCATTCGTTACCATCCGAGGTGTGCCTCTTCGCACTTCCTTGCAGGCTGTGGCTGTGCGGCTCTTTTTAGATCGCCAGTACACTGCCTGCTCGATTTATATTCCTCCTCATGACCCTCCTTCTCGCGACGCGGTTCGCGAGTTGGTGCTGCAACTACCTCGACCGTTTCTCCTCCTCGGGGACTTTAACAGTCGCGACCCGGCTTGGGGAGATGTTCGGTCGACTAATGTTGCTGGTATGTTACTCTCCTTAATGGAGGAACTTTCCTTTGCGTGCCTCAATTCCGGTGAACCTACTTACTTCCACGAACCCACGGGTTCATTTACCTGTATTGATCTCTCCTTGGTGTCCCTCGATGCCTTACTCGATTTTTCGTGGAAGGTGTTGGGGGACTCTTATGGCAGTGATCATTACCCAGTCTGTCTTGAGCCGGTCGGACCGCAGCCGGGGCGTCTCGTCTCGACCGAGGTGGTGCCTTGCGCGGGCTGACTGGCCATCTTTCAGAGCTCGTTCCGTCATTGTCCGTTCGGTATTGAGCTTTGGCTCTGTGGATGAGAGCTTGGAGTTCTTCGAGCGGGTGGTGATGGGCGTCGCGGAGGACTGTATTCCTCGATCTTCCGGTAACCCGCGGACTCGTAGCGTCCCGTGGTGGACTCCAGCATGTCACCAGGCGGTGTGCGAGAGGAAGAGGGCAACGCGCCGCTTCCACCGCACCCGGCGCGCGGACCACTTGATTGAGATGCGGCGGGCGAAGGCTTTCGCCCGCCGGACTCTCAAGTTGGCCCGTCGGGCCTCTTGGCGTGCTTTTGTGTCCGGCATCTCCTCATCTACCCCTTCTGCTGCTGTGTGGCGGAAGGTACGTAGTATCGAGGGGAAGCCAGTCCCTGCTAGTCGCCCTGTCCTTCGGGACGGGGACGGCTTCCTTTCGGATCCTGCTGCTGTGGCTGATCGGCTGGCCGGTGCTTTTGCTGCGGTTTCCCGTTCGCCTTCAGCTGCGGATCGCCCTTTATCGGAGGTCACGTTCCCGCCCCCTGGGAACGAGCCCTATAACCATCTCTTTACGATGCGGGAACTTCGGGCTGCCTTGGCAACCCGTCGTTCTTCCGCCCCTGGCCCTGATGACATTCCGTATGACTTTCTTTGGAATCTGCACCCGATGGCCCTGCACTTCTTGCTGGATCTTTTCAACCGGGTGTGGGTTGAGGGGTCGTTCCCTTCCCGTTGGAGGGAGGCGATTGTGGTCCCGATACCTAAGCCGGGGAAGGATCCGGCGGAGGTGGCGAGCTATCGGCCTATTGCTTTGACGAGCTGCTTATGCAAGCTCCTTGAAAAGATGGTGGCCGTCCGACTTTCCTTTACACTGGAGTCGCTTGGGTTATACCCCCCGACCCAGTATGGCTTTCGTCGATTCGGGGTACTCTCCGGTTGATAGTCTGCAGGTTGAGTGCGACATCCCTCCCTTGGAGGATCGGAGATCGTTCCTCATTGCTAAGCACTATCTCCGGATCCTCCGTCTTCCCACCTCCTCTGTTCCAGGTGGTTGAGAGGGTGTTCTGCCGGGATGGGGGTTGGTATTTCACCGACATGGTGACCTCCCTCCTCGATGGTATGGGCACTCCTCCTCCATCCGTTATACCGGTCTCTTTCAGGGGTGTTGCACCCCGTTTGCAGGGCCGATTCTGACTCTGCCTTACTTCGGTCTCTGTTCCTTCAGCATGCAGCGTGTCACTCTGCATGTGTTGCGGTCTTCACAGATGGCTCGAGGTCGTCGGGGGGCGTTGGGGCCGCGGTTGTTCCCCAGTCGTTTGCCCTTGCTCCCCGATGTACCCGTCTCCCTGATGAGGCTTCCGTTTTCACGGCGGAGCTCTATGCCATTCTGAGCGCTCTGGAGGTGGTGCGGGAGCGTCCGGATGGGTCGTTTGTCATCTATTCGGATTCCCGCAGTGCCCTGGATGGCCTGGAGTGTTTTGACCCTGTCCACCCACTGGTCCGACGAATCCAGCTACTGTGCCATATCCTTGTCACTTCACTTCTGGTGGCAAGGAGGTGGTATTTTGCTGGGTTCCTGCACATGTTAACGTGGCTGGAAATGAGGCTGCCGATCGAGCTGCCCATTCCGCGTGCCGACTACAGGTTTCACCCGTGTCCCTCCCCTTTTCCGATTATATCCCTGGCTTCCGTAGGTTTTTGCGCTCCCGGTGGCAGAGTCGCTGGGATGGCACTGTAAATAACAAACTCTGCAAGATTAAACCCAAATTGGGATATTGGGCCTCTTCCTTCCATCGGTCGCGCCATAAGGAGGTGGCTTTGGCCCGCCTCTGTATTGGTCACACCCACCTGACCCATGGCTATTTGGTGGCTGGGGATCGGGTGCCCCGATGTCCCGATTGTAACATCGTACTCACAATTGCCCACCTGCTGGTGGAGTGTCCGCTGTACACACACACACGTATAAAACAGCATCAATATTCCGTTAGAACAGGACAGTTGTCCAGTGCCCTTTTTGTCCATTTGTCAGAGTTAGCCCACTGTATTGATTGGAATAATGCTTCAGTTTTATTCCATTCTAGCAACATTGTTAATAGAAATATTCTTGAGTCTGCCATTATCCAACTTTCAAATAACTTCAACATAAGCAAAGGTCTTTTTCAACTCGATCCTGTTATTTTGAATTCCTTCCAAACAGATTTAGATAAGAAGGGTAGAACACTAAATCTTTGGTAAACTTGTCTGCTACTTTATTAACTTTTAATTTGCATTTTATTTTTATATATATCGAAACCTGACCATAGGCAGTGTGTTAAAACCCGGGCAGTTTTCCAATATAAATTTGTATTTTTATAATCCATTTGATCTTGTGCTAAAAATCGATATTATTCCTTACAAATCTGTACTCCTCACTGATAATCCTTTAATTTTTAATTTTTATTTTTACTTCTCTGTTTATTGCATATATATATATATATATATCCCCGCAAGGGGGTTCTAAGCTCGTGCTCTTGAGTGCTCTTTGTGCTCGTTTGTACGTGCTTGTTCCTGGAGGTTTCACGTGCGCCCTCCCGGCCCTAGCACCTAAGGATGATGGGGCTCGACCCTGCAGTCCTTGTCATCCTTGGTCTTTTTCCACTTCGACTGTCCCCTCCACCCTTTCTTTTTCCTCTGTCTTTCCTCTCACTTTTTCTTTGTTTTTCCACCGAGATATGCCCTTCTAAATAGAGGCGAATCGGTTCTTCCCGAACTTAAAAAAAAAATATATATATATATATGTGTGTGTGTATGTATGTATGTATGTTGTTTATTTTTTCTTTTTTTCTTTCTGTAACCTATATATAGGCTGTTACCCTTTTATGTACTTCAGTGTTCCTGAGGATGTCATTAGACGAAAGCGCTTGAGCACCATTTTGTGTTTCCTTTCCTTCGTGGTTTTATTCATCATAAATATTTTTCACGTGTTACTTTCGTGAAATAATTTTCATATATATATATATAATATAATATATTATATTATATATATATATATATATATATATATATATATGCCTGTATATGTTGAGAGGGGTAATATATTTATAAACTGCTGGAACTGGACTGGATGACTGGAAATGCAGATATTATGCCTACCAGAATCACCAGACTGGACTGAACTGGATTTTTACTGCCAGGTCCCAGCTGTACCTATAGAATACTGTGTTGCTTCAGATGCTGGACTAAAACAATAACAACTTAACTGCCACTTGCTATTAGTTTTCTTGCAGGTTGCAAAGTTACAAATGAGAAGTGTATTTATTAACAGGTCTAAATCCTTCTCCAGATTGCATACACATTGCTAAGTTTGTGACCAAATTTTCATTAAAAATATTTAAAATTATTTAATATATGCCTACATAACATCTGAAGATTTCTCATACTTGCAACTAAAACTAAGTTTCACAATTACTGTACTATTTTCAGTCAGATGTTTTAGCAGTTGTGGGTCCCAGATGCAACCCCATATCATACGTGTTGAATACTGGAGTGCCATAATATTGTTATTGATCATGTTCTTTAGTTGAAGACATGAATAAATAGTAGATTGTTGTGACTGTGCTGTGAATTGGATAATGTATAACTGCTTGCAAATAGGTGTAAATAGTTATGTAATCATTTACCACACTTTTTGTGTTGATTTCCCTCAAAATTCTTTCTTGAAGTCGGTATGATTTGGAATTAGAAATATTTCCTTGTACTTATATTTTAGTTAAAATAAAAATACCCCAAAACAAGATTCAGTTGGCAGGTGATGCATATACTTGGTAATTAATAATTTATTAGCAAACTATAAATATCTATCACAAATTATTATAATGTTTTAATACCCACCAATGAAAACCTGCAAGCAATATTAAAATTTTATATAAAATAAAAATATTCATTTGACAAATGTGCACTATAAGCCTTCTTAAGTAGCTATACTCTAGTTCAAAGCCACTGCAAATAGAAAAATATAGGTACATATAAGAAGTAAATAGCTTAGAAGCTACCTCATATTTCAATAATATTTTATGTTAAGTTTTCCTAAACTATTTGGATGAATCTACATAATGTTTTTTATTTATTTAAATAGTAATTATCAGTGTAGATTAATGCTTCCCAATTTATATGAACCTAAGGAATTAGGACTATTGGCTAATTTTTCTTTTGTAATTTTTCACAGACTGTTAATTTTTGTCCTGCTCCAAACTTTACTACATAGTACAGTATTGAATTAATACTACTTTATTTCTTATTCAGGGTTCTGAAAATGTTGCCATTTATTCAAATAACTAAGTGTTGTTCTGTGGTGGTATAAAATTGGCCATTAATTTTCTGACACAGCTGATTAGGTGTTTTACAAAGTTCCAAATACATTCATTAAAACTCTTGAAGAAGAGAGAAAAAGTTAAGATTCTATTTAAATGTTTATATACTACCTATGTCATATGTCACTGAATTTTTTAAAGAACTATTAACATTCAGCATTATGGATGTTTTGGTAAAGATTTTTTAGAAGTTGGCACAAATTAAGTTATTAAGAATGAAATAATGTACCTTAATATCCTCTTGCTCACCTAAATTAAATTATATAGTAGGTACAGTAGGCTTGTTGGCTCACAGGGTGTAAACCATAGAACTTAAATTGTTCTTGCTAATAGAATGTTAAGACTTTATTCAAAACCAAGATAATTATTATTTCAGCCTATGACATGTTTAAATTTATGGAGGGTGTATACTGTGCATAAGAGCACTTTATTACCATAATTTATTTTTTTTTGCCTGAGCCCCAACCCTCAGGCATTTACATCATTAGTTACCACTGCTGATTGTTTAACATGTCATATATGTGAATCACAAATACTGTACTTCATGATTCCATAAATTTCTTCCAGATTGTTTTTGTTCAAGCAAAGCCCCAAGAGAAATATTGTATAACCTCTCTGCTATCATTGTTGTAAACTTTTAAGAAAAATACTTTCAACTATAAAGTTACGACTGTAATTACTGCCCATTTTTAAAGTTTTTGCAATTTGTAGTCAATCTGCAAATTATATATTTTTTAAAAATTGAAGGTGCACTTTCCTGCAATTTCAGCAGATTTGTTACATCCCTTCCACCCCAACATTTTTAAGTGTAACATTAGGGGTCAGATTGTGTATTGTTTATTCTGAAAGCTTTATTACAATACTGTAATTAATGTATGTGTTTGGGCTGGTGAACCCATTTTGATGGCCCTTAGTTAGGTTATGAAATTAAAGGCTACTGAAAAATTAGGATAAAGTCAGCCCTATGAAAAAGAAGAAAAAGTTTTGCAAAAAAGGAAATTGGAATTGCTACTATACAAAATAGTAGTAAAACTTCCACATATAAATAAGACACACCCTTGTTGTATATGCAGATTATATAGTATTTTTTGTTGTTTTTGAACAGATGTTCAGGATTGGACTGATTTAGTTGAAATTTAAGAACTTTGATGGACAAAATAAAAATTATTTTCACCTTGAAAGCAACAGTTTAATAATGATGAAATTTTAATTCCTAGTTTGAAACTTAATTAAAATATGTGAAAAAAAATTATCCTAGGTTGTGGGGGAATTAAAAAAAAAAAGCATGTGGGTAAAATAATTTTTGTTGTCATTTCTTGCATCACCCTCATCTTTGATATTTTGATCAATAGTGATAGGTTTGCAAATATTTTCAGGGGCTAAGTTTGCTTTTGTATTAGTTTTTTGTGTTATTGAAGATGTAGACCAGATTATAGAAGAGTTCCATATAATTAAGTTATTTGAAAAGTATGTCCAAAATTGTTCTTAGAATTTATTACACCAGTTTTTTTTTCACTTATAAAACCTGATGCTGAAAAGCAAGAATAGCTTCATAGTTTTTGAGTCCCGCATTCGTTCTTCGTTGGGCTGCATCATGGCCGCATCGCAACACTGCTCCCTATCTTTTCAGTAACTGAATGGGTTACTATCCTTTGCTTTCAGATGATAGAGTGATCCATGGTTTGGATCACATGACCACTCCCATTATGAAAGAAGTTACATAACTTAAAATATTATCATTTTTAACCTATTTAAGCTGAATTACTTAGAGCATGTATGTTAAACTTAATAACTGTAGACTGTAAGTTAATTATACTTAAATAGCTTTTATTTTCTCTTTCAAGGTTGAAGAAAGAATTAATACATTTTACCAAGATAGTACACAAATAAAAAAAGTATTTGAATCAATGGATAGAGTGGGGCGCAGTATTGTGTAAGTGTCTGATAACCATTTTAAATTGTAAATAAAAATCCAAGTCATATTATTGAGAGTTTATCTAATTTTTCACTAGGCTTGATAAATCATTATTCTTGAATAATAATTAATTAGTGAGAAAGGCCAGAAATTGTCATGGTGCACAGGCCAACTAATGCGGCCCATTGATCTTCCTCCTGTATCAGGAGTTGAACCTGCGACTTCACTTCGCATATAGGGAAACCGTTATCCAATGAGTTATGGACTCTGCTCTTTTCTTGAATAGCTGTTTTCCTCAAGATTATAATGAAAGAATGGATTGATTCTCTCTTGTTTTAGCCGCGATGTAGCAGATGTAGCTGGACTTACAACTTACGTGTTTGGAGTTGAAGAAGAAGATAGATATGTGATGGTTTTCAAAAAGGAATATCCACTGACTGAAGAAGAATTAAATGCTTACAGGAGTGGTCTTGAATGGGACCCCGTGAAAGCTAAAGAAGAAGCTTTACAAGTTAGTTATTAAATTAGCAATGTAAATAGGCTATGCTTTCTTTGTAATGGGTCTGTAGTAGAGTGTAAGACTGAGTAATTGACTTAACAGAGGTCTCGCTCAGTGTCACTTAGCAAGTGCAGTATACACAGGAAGAAGTTTGTTTAAATTTACTTTTTAAGTACAAAAACTGAGAGAGACTCCTTAAATCAACATTCACGTGTCCTTATCAGGATGTCCACCCCATCTCTAACTCTCTGTATTAATTACAAATTGAGCTTATTCAAATTTTGGATGTTGTAGTTTCAGATTAAAGTAGTCCTTGTTTGGCAAAGCAAATGAAGACAATTTCAGTTTGGCATTACATTGGCTCGGACAAGCAGAATGAAACTAGAATTTGTCAGTTTCATTGGTGATGTTTGAAACAAACTAGGATATAAATGTCTTGAAATATTTACATTTTGTAAAAGAACTATCATTATCCTTTTTCAACAAGATAGTTTCAGGAAATTGAGTTGTAGAATAGATCCCCCAACTTCCTCATACAAGTCTATACAGGGATAATCTGATCGGGGTTACAACCATTATCTCCTTGCTTATAACAGGGTTGGAGATTGGACTCGGTTCCATCTCTGGCAAAATGTTCAACTACGAACGATGCAACATGTCCTCATCAAAGATGCTCTTGTAACTTTTTACAGGTTCATCTGGCACTGTGAAACATTTACAGCTGTAAATGGCGAAGATTTGTTGGAATGAACTTTTTGATTGGTCTCTGCAAACTGAAGCCAAAAGGGGAATATGGTAATGTAGAATAGGAAGGGATGAGAGGCGTGAAATTGGGTATGAAGGGAGGAGGAAGAGGTAAGAGGTGTGTTGCTTTGCCGATGAAAGAGGCGTGGCATGAACATACTACTGTACAAGAGAGTATCATTATGTTAGTAATAGTTGTATGTATACTTAAAGTTTAATAGTGTAAAAATATTAATGAATGTAGTATACTATAATTTAATTTTGGTTTGCTTATAAAAGAAACCAGCAAACTTTTCATTGTCATTCTTGTCCAAGCATAACTGATGTTGGGCCAAACTGGATTAAGCTTCATGTGCATTCCCAACTTCTTTTTTTTTGTCCAACATGTGAACTAATGTTCCATTTTTTATCTGTTGCCAAATTCCTTTGAATGAATGAACATTGTTATTAAATCTGCCTTCAGTCTTTTGTCTTGGCTATTCTATTCTGTTGATTTGAGTAGATAGGGTAGGCCTTTTGGTTTACATTACCTACTTAATTTACATAAACTAACTTCTGTAGGGTTTAGTATTGCATCATGTAATGCATCTTTATCACATTTAGTATATAGTAAAATATCTTGATAATTAAATATATCCCCCTCCCGCGGGCGGTCTTTCTGGGGTGGATCGCCCGCGGGCTCCTGCCTCCATGTGGCGAGGGGGGTCAGCCGCGGCTGGGGGCCCTGCCGGGTCCCCCGCCCGGTTGCGAAGTGGACTTTTAGCATACCCTGCTATCCTACAGCCCCCTCTTTCCTGTCTTCCCCTCTTTACCCTCTTCCTTGCCCCCTCTGTTTTTTCTGCTTTCTCTGTTCACTTCGCTCGCCCCGTGGGCTGCCGGGGCTGGTCGCTGGGGGTCTCGCTCCCATGGCCGGGGCCGGACTAAGTTGGCTGGTAGGGTGCCCAGTAGGGCGGATCGAAAATGAGGTTTTTAAACTTTTTTTCGAAATTCAAATATGGCTAGTGCGGAAAATATGTGGGTGCTATAGATAATGACTGTGCATAAATATTAGTCCTGCAAATTATATCTTCAGGTGCCACAAAGCCGTCGAAAAAAGTGAAATATAATGATTTTCTTATATTCTGCATTAGTACAATAACTGAAACTTACTTGTTATTATTATATATTAAGTGTTCCAATTACCAAAATAGTTACTGAATTACGCAGCTCTTAGTTTATTTAGATCAATGTTCTTTTGATTAATGATCTAAATAATCCAGAACTCACCACGAGGAGGTGGCTGTGTGTCGAGCTCCACCCATGCCCTCCCAACCACCCATCCTTGCGCATGTTTTTTTCTATTAATGTTTTATCTAAACTTTATATTCAGCTTTACTTTCGAATGATGGCATTTTTTTACGTGACTGAAGTGTTGATCTTATGAAGCCATCTCGCACGTTCAATCCAAATACTTTTGATGATGCTTCAGTCACTAATTTTACCATTCTTTCTACTACTTGTGTATGACAAGGGAATTTCTCGAATGGAGGGGTACTCTTGCTTTCTATGAATTCTTCAATCTCATTTTTTGTCAGGTGTCTTGTCACAGGTGGTTCAGTGACAATGCATTTTTGCCAATTAATTAAATCAGTATAATCAGTAGCTTCAAATTGAATAACAGGTACTGTGAAACGCCTCACAACTTTTTCCTTGTTTGTTTGCCTTGCTTTCTTTATTCGCCTCCACGCTAATTCTCTTATGGCGCTGCGGTCATCATGAATCATTGATGCTAGAATATTTTCTGGATTTGCAAAAAATGCATTTCTTTGTATGACAGGGTTTACAATATCCTTTACTTCGTCATTCAGTGTTCTTGTTAGTTCAATAGTTTTGAAAACATGTTTTGAGCCATTGACAAAAGACGTACTTTGCTTAATAGAAAACCACATTGGGATGTAGACCTTCATTATAAAAGAAGCAATGTTCATGAGGTTCTCAGATGGACTTACAGTTGAAACGTATAGACGAAGCAAACGATTGGCTGTAGTCAGCCATCGTGAATGTGCCATTTTGCCTGGACTACGATGAGCAAGATCTGAGAGCAATATCCCTTTGTTATGGCCTGATGAATATCAATTAGATATTTTTGGTCGGTGCTAAGATCTTCACAGTCTACAGTTGGTTCCTCAGCATCAATCCTTTCAAACTCGACAATAGGAAGACTCTCACAGTTCTCTAATTCCCTGCCAATAGGACCGGTGAATCCGCGTGGGCCAGATGTTTTTCCATCCAGCTTTGCAACTAAATGGCGTAATGGCAATTCATTGGCATGGAGCTGGCACACTAAATGTTGAACTGGCTTCTTCAGCTTCAATTCTATAAGCCTTATAACGCCTCCCTTTTCTCCAGTGTTGACTGCTGCACCATCGCATCCAATGGCAACAAGGTTTTCCAGGTTCATGTCATTATTTCCAATATACTCAAACATTCCTTTACATATTTCTTCAGCTGATCCAGAATTCACAGAATAATGGCCCAAATAATCTGAACCAGGTTCTCTCACTAAAGTGATATGTTCTTCTGTTACCTTCTTCTGATATACTTTGGACTCTTTTTTTTTCTTGGAAGAGTGTAGAATCTTTTCGACCATCAAAATAGATTCCTCTGATTGGGACCTGATTTTGATCTTTCATAATTTCTGATCTCTTCTTTTGTCTTTCTCTTCTGATTTTACTCCTATCCACTACTTCAGATGTATTGTCAATAGAAACTTCTCCAATATCTTGCAATACTGCACTAACAATGAATGCTGCAGCTCGATCTGAAACTGCAGTCCTGTCACAAGCAGTAGCCACTGAAGGTAGATTTGTAGTTTTCCTTTTCTTGAATAATTGTTCTTCAGGTTGTTCGAGCTAACTGGCTCTGGAAATGTATCGTCTGATATTTCGCCAGATTCACTTTCACTGTTTGATGTCGATGATGATAATTCAACATTTGTATCCTGCAATTTCTCCTGTGAAGATTCTTTGGTGAGCCTCACAGCTTCTTTTTGCTTTCTTAGCAACGTAGATGCTTTTTTCTTTGAGAGTGTAATATCTACTCTATCAATAAACAGTTTTCTTTCACTCCTTTGATCTAAGAGGAACGTCACTTCTTCCTTTGGAACCGTTTTTTCTTTGGGACAAGAACATTGTGTTAGTACTTTGCACTTGCACGCTGCAATGTCAAAAAGTTTCGTGTGTGCTTCTTTTTTGAACATATCAATCTTTGCTTTGTAAGCTTCAGAATTTTTTCTGCTTTGGTATGGCTTCATAATGACACGATACTTTTCGTGGTAGCTTCTGAACATTGTTTCAATTCGCCTGTCTGACAGAATTGGGACGGAAGCACTTTCCCAAATTGTTTTCAATTTATCAACAACTTGTTCTAATATTTGAGATATTGAAGGATCTTTATTAGTATTCTGTTTCAAATCGTTTCTTACAAACAAGTAATATTTAAAAACTCCTTCGTATGTAGGAAGATTCCTGTGCCACAAATCTTCCCCCATACCAAACATGGGGCACTCAGTTGAGGCCCTGGTTGATTTTGCACAAACTCGAGACATTTTGAAAGTATACAAATCTGAAAAAGAAAGAGCTAATATCAATTATACGTTAATTTCAGTTAATAGTACATGGCAAACTTAGGGCAACACAATACAGAAATGCAAAATATATAAGAAATATAGTTTAGACTATCTGAGTAACGCCAACAACAGAACACCCACCTGCTACGAGAGCGACAGCTACACTGAACCGAGGTACTCACGTGACAGCTGAGTGAGCTGACTATAGAAAACTGTTTTTAGAGAATAGAAACTTTTTTAAAGGTTGACTGAGCTATTTTTATACAAGTGTGAATAAATTCTTGTCTATTGTGCATCGTGGACTCTTCTGTAATTATTGGTTAAAATCTGCTTTTTTCAATTTTTTTCAATATTGAAGGTCATTGTGGCACCTGAAGATATTAATGTTATAATTTTAAATTTATACCAGCTTATTTCCTCACTACTCCACACATTTACCACACTAGCCAATTTGAAAATTCGAAAAATGAGTTTTTCACTCCGCCCTAGTGCCCAGGACCCTGGGGGGCCTTGGTCTTTGCTGCCGGCGGGGGAGAACTTTCGACGCTGCAAGGGCCCCTTTTGAAACGGGGGTACCTACATGGGACGAGGCACCCATCCCCCGCCGGCATGCGCTTGGTCCCCTTGGGCCCCGGGTAATCGGTTCCCCGCGGCCCCGGGCGCGAAACAACAATAAAAATTTTCTTTATGGAAACACTTGCAAATCAAATGGACCTCGTTGACGACCCGGCTTGTGCATCTGACCTCCCTCTGACTACCTCTTTGGACCTTGGGTCTGGTAAGGGCAGTCGGCAGCCCTCGCCCACCCCGTCTGCTCTTCTTGCCGACACCACCTCTCCCTCTCTTCCCCAGGCTCGTGGCGCCGCTGCCCGACCCCCGCCAGTGGCGGATGGACCTGCAGTGGACCCCCCCGACCCCTGGATCCCCCCATATTCCACGTCCCGATAGGGACCCACCTGCTTTTTCGCCCTCAGGTGGGAAGCCCGCGGCCCCGGTCGCCTCCCACTCCGGTCGGGCCTCATCGCCCCCGGCCCCTGGGGGACGTGGGACCCGACGTCGCCGTCCGCCTTTCTCGTCTCCCCGTCCCCTCGAAGTACCGGTGGTGTTTGGCCCGACGTCTTCGCTCGGCCTTAGGACGGTGGACAAGTTCCTCGTCCTCCGCCCCTCCTCCTCCAAGCCCCTCCCCACTAACCATGAACGCCTCTTTCGAGCGATCCATGGGGTGACGGGGACGGCTCGTTTTGACCTTCGGCCTCAGAGGGATGGCTCCATTCTGATAAGGTCGTTCCTCTGTCGAAACCTCCTCTCTGCTCGCTATCCCCAATGTCCTGGGCTGCGGGATTACGGTGTCCCCCCGCCTTAATCAGTGCCAGGGCACAATTTACGCTGCTCGTCTTCTACCCATCCCGGTGGAAGACCTCCAGATTGACCTCGCCTCCCAGGGTGTTGTGAGGGTGTACCGCTTTCCCGACAGATCGCGATCCCCAACCGCCCCTTCTCCTCGCGTGCTCCTCACTTTCGACTCACTGGTGCCCCCCGTTTCGGTGTTCTGGGGCTTTGGTGAGAGACGAGCGTGCGAAATCTCAGTACGACCATACGTGCCAGATCCTACGCGCTGTTTTCAGTGCAATAGGTTTGGCCACGTGAGCAGCTCCTGCCGTCAGCCGGCCCCGTTGTGTGTCCGCTGCGGCGGCCCTCCCCACCCCTTGCCCTGTACTGCTCCGCCTTCCTGCACCAACTGCCATGGACCACACCCTGCTTCATCCCGCTCTTGCCCGTCCTTCCTCTTTGAAAGGGAGGTTCGGGCCCTCTGTTCATCAGAGTTTCTCAGCGCTCGGGAGGCGCGGGACCGGTTGCGTGGCTGCGAGGCCCGGCGTGGTGCCTCGTACGCCGAGGCTCTCCGTTCCCGGACCCCGTCCTCACCGGCGGTTCCCAACGCGCCTCCACCCACCGTGTCCGCTACTCCCAGTCCATCCTCTGCCGCCCAGCGGACTCCTACCGCGGCTCCCCGTACTACCAGCGCGTCCCCACGTGCTCCCTCCGCGAACGCCGATGCTTCGTCGGCAACCCCCCCTGCCCTTCTACGCCCTCTCCACCGGCGCCTTCGGCCACCCCCATTCCGGATCGTGACCCGCCGTCACCCATGCGGGCCGCACGACGGAGGGGTAGGGGCCGCAAGCGCCGCGCCAGTGGTGACCCCGAAAGGTTCGAAGCCATAAGCCTAGCATCACCTTCCTCTCCCAAACACAAACGCCCCCTTCGCCCTACCGCCCCGGTGTCCTCACCGTCCCCACTGCGCAACCGTTATGCACGCTCCCCCGTGGGGTCCCCGACGGCCCTCGTGGTGGGGGCTGAGATACACCCCTCCGGCCCGGTCGATGGACCCACTGGAGGGGGAACTCGCCCGCCTGGTCGGCGTGGGTGGGACGTGCACGCCCCCGCGCTTGACCCGCCCCATCTCTCTCCTCGACCTACCAATGCCTCTGGGTGAGGTATTATTCTCCACTCCCCCTCGTAGTCCTGCCTCCCCCGCACCTCCGGTGAAGGGAGGGGCATTCTAGATACCTCTCACATCCCCTTCTCTGCATCGCTCTCCCCCGGACGTCCGGGAGACTCCTCTTCTGGAGGACTTGCCGGCGTCTGGTTCCACATCGCCCCCTCGTCGGGGTGACCCTCGCCTTCGCCCTCGTTCGGCGTCCCTCGCTGAACTCCGGGGCTTTCCGATTCCCTCTTTAATCTCGGGCCGCCCGATCGGCCCACCCACCCCATAACCATCCTTTACGCTGACCTTCCTACCCTCCCTATACCTCGCTCCTGCAGTGGAACATCCGCGGGCTCCTGGTAGGCTTCGAGAGTCTCTCCTCTCTCCTGGCCTCCAGGTGTCCGGCGTGTTTCTGCCTTCAGGAGACGATTCTGGGATCCCGTTCCCTCCCTCGAGTGTCCGGTTACTGCGGGCTCCCTTCCCCGCCTCTCGATGGGGCGGGGAGGGGGGGCGCCGCGGTCTTCGTGCACCGCTCCGTCCCTTTCCGCCCCCTCCCGCTCCGTACAGTCCTGCAAGCTGTGGCGTGCGCCTTTCCTTGGGGCGCCAGCTCACGGTCTGCTCTCTCTACCTCTCCCCTAATGTACGCCCTCCACCCGATTCTCTCCGTGACCTAATTCTTCAGCTTCCCCGCCCTTTCCTGATTCTCGGGGACTTCAACAGTCGGGACCCGGCCTGGGGGGACGTTTGCTCCACCTTTCTCTCCGGGACCCTTCTCTCCCTTATGGACGAGCTCGAGTTCACTTTTCTGAACGATGGCTCCCCAACCTGCCTTCACTCGGCCCACGACAGTTTCACCTGTATCGACCTTTCCCTGGTTTCCCTCGAAATCGTGACGGAGTTCACCTGGGAGGTCCTGCCGGATTCTTCCGGCAGTGACCATTTCCCAGTGTGTCTTACCCCGACCCGTCTCCTCCCCCCCACCTCTGTCCGCCCGCGCTGGCTGTTCGCCCGAGCAGACTGGGCCTCATACGCGAGGGGCACGGCGATCTCGCCATCAATTCCTGCCTTTCCCTCCGTCAGTGAGGCCCTCGCCTTCCTCGAGAGTAAGATCCTCTCGGCTGCCGCCAGTTGCATCCCCCGTACCTCTGGCTCCCCCAGGCCGCGAAGCGTCCCATGGTGGACCCCAGAGTGCTCCCATGCCGTTCAGGAGCGGCGCCGTGCCGGCCGCCGCTTCTACCGGACCCGCCAGCTGGAGCACAAGATAGAGTTTCAGCGCCTGAAGGCAGTGGCCCGTCGGGTCCTGAAACTGGCCCGGCGTACCTCCTGGTGGAGTTACGTGTCCGGGATCTCCTCCTCGACTGCCCCCTCGACTGTTTGGCGCAAGGTGCGTAGCTTTGAGGGGACCCGTGTCCCCCTCGACCCCCGGTGCTTCGGGTCGGGGACGACGAGTTCGTCTCCGATCCGGAGGCCGTCGCGAACGCACTCGCGGCGCACTTCGCAGCCATCTCCAGTTCCGATTCCCCCCATTCCCGCCGCGACCCACCGGATTTTCCACCTCATAGGGATGACCCCTATAATCACCTCTTCCGCATGACGGAGCTTCGGGAGGCCCTCCGCCCCCGACGCTCCTCCGCACCCGGCCCCGATAATATCCCCTATGACTTGTTACGGCACCTCCACCCATCTGCTCTCAGCTTTGTACTGGACCTCTATAACCGGATTTGGTTGGAGGGTTCATTCCCGGACCGGTGGCGTGAGTCCATCGTCGTCCCCATCCCGAAGCCCGATAAAGACCCCTCACTCCCGTCGAACTATCGCCCCATTTCCCTGACATGCTGCGCCTGCAAGGTTATGGAGGCGATGGTCGCCTCGCGGCTGTCCCTTACTCTGGAGGCGAGTGACCAATACCCTGCTACCCAGGCTGGTTTCCGGCGCTTCCGGTCTACTACCGACCCCCTCCTCCTCCTTAGCCACGACGTGCAGGAGGCTTTCTCCCGGCGTCACTTTGTACTCGCCGTCTTTTTCGACCTCCAGAAGGCCTACGATACTACTCGGCGGAGCGCGGTCTTTGACTGCTTACGCTCCCTGGGTTTCGTAGGCTTTCTCCCATCCTTTATTTATAACTTCATGTCCGCCCGTTCTTTCCGCGTCCGCATCGGTTCTACCCTCTCTGACCGCTTTCCGTTGGAGGAGGGTGTCCCTCAGGGTAGTGTCCTTAGCGTCCTGTGTTTCTCACTAGTGATGAACACAGTCGCTACGGTCCTGCCTACTTCCGTTCATAGCTCCCTCTATGCCGATGACCTGGCTATCTATTGCTCTGGCCGCCTCCCGTCTTTGGCTGAACGTCGACTCCAGCTAGCCATCAACGCGGTGGTTCGCTGGGCGTCCTCGGTTGGCTATGCTTTCTCACCCTCTAAGTCTTCCAGTATGCTTTTCCGTCCTCGGCGCCTCCGTCTGTCGCATACCTTCGCCCTTACCTTTGCCGGCACTCCTCTTCCCCTCGTCCCATCCGTTCGATTCCTGGGTATGACCCTCGACGAATTTTTCGGTTGGGTTCCACACCTTAGGCGGTTGCGGCAATCATCTCGCCGCACCCTCTCCCTTTTGAGTCACCTGTCCCACATGACCTGGGGGGCGGACAGGCGTACTCTGCTGCGCCTGTACACCTCCCTGGTGCAATCCCGCATCGACTACGGCTGTGTGGTCTACAGCTCCGCCTCCTCTCCGGCACTCCGTATGCTGGATCCTCTTCTCCACCGTGGCCTTCGCCTGGCGTCGGGTGCCTTCCGCTCGTCCCCTGTCGCTAGTCTTCAGGTGGACTGCGGACACCCCCCCCTGCCCCTTCGCCGGGGCCTTCTCATGGCGAAGTGTTACCTTCGCATCTGCCGCCTCCCGAGGTCCCTACTCTTCTCCGCGATCTCCCAGGCGCTACGATGTTCCCGTCTACACCGACGGCTCGCGCTCCCCTGCAGGTGTCGCGGCCGCCGTCTTCTCTCCATCGCTGTCACCTACCTCCCGGGGTATCCCCCTGCCGGTTCAGGCCTCCATCTTTTCCGCGGAGCTCTTTGCCCTTCTGGAAGCCCTCCGTCTGGTATCGGGTTTTTCGCGGTCTTCCTGTTACCATCTTTTCGGACTCGCTGAGTGCCCTTCAAGCGCTCGAGCGCTATGATTCCCCGGACCCCCTCGTACGCATTATTCAACAGGAGTACCATGTCCTGCACACCGTTCACCGGATCCGGGTCACCTTTTGCTGGGTTCCTGCCCATGTCGGTGTTTCCGGTAATGAGGCGGCGGACCGCACAGCCCGGTCCGCCGCCTCGATGCCTCCCCTCCCCCGCCCGCTCCCCTTCTCTGACTATGTGCAGGTCTTTCGGTCCCTCTACGACCGCATATGGCAGCAGTCCTGGGACGATGCCACCGGAAATAAACTCTGGTCCATCCGCCCCCGCCTGTCATATTGGGCGTCCACTTTCCACCGCTCCCGACACAAAGAGGTCGTCCTTGCGCGGCTTCGCATCGGCCATACGCGCCTCACGCACGGCTATCTTATGTCCCGGCAGGAGGCTCCTTGTTGCGCCTCCTGCCAGTCGCCCCTCACCGTCTTTCACATCCTTGTGGAATGCCCCACCCTGTCGTCAGTACGTCGTCGCGCCTTCCCGTTCCTCTCTGATTTCCCCCTCCCCGATCGTTTACGTCTTATGCTCGCTGAGAGCCCTCTCTTCTCGCTTGACCGTCTTTTCCTTTTCCTCTCCCAATCTCGCCTCCTCTCTGAGCTTTAGGTGACTTCTCACCCATCGTCCGCGGTCCTCCCACTTCTAGTGCCTTTCCCCCGTCTCCGTTTCTCTTTCTCATATTCTGCTTCGCCATGATAACCGCTAGCGTATAGCGGGAAATGGCGGTAAACGCCCCAATACAAAAAAAAAATTAAATATATCAGCCAAATCACTGTTGTTATAGAGCAGTTGTTCGTTATAAAGAGGTTTTCCTTTGTCAATTTTGTAGTGTATATTTTAATGACCTCTTTAGACCTTTATTAGTTATTTATACATATGGTACTTTATATATCCATGAGGGAGAAACATTCTACCCAATTACGCATCAGCCAATCAGCATACTGCTTACTTTCTTGATCAGGGAAATAGCGGTAGAGGTGCTGAGTTAGTGAAAACAACACCTTGTAAGGAAACAATATTTTCAATAAAGAGTGGTTTCATTATAGTGGAGTGTCATTATTGAGAGGTTTTACTGTATCATACATTTAAGTGTATAGTATAGAGACAGTAATAAAATTGACTGGTTCTATGATTTTTTCACGTGCTTTCCAGTTATATCTTTATACATTCATGCAAAACTTAATATTTAATTCTTAAATGCTGTAATTTGAAGCGCGTTCACTTATGGAATTGCAACTATTTTCATTCAAGTATCGTAGCCTGTTTTCAATGTACTGTATGTTAGTTTTCTATTGCTATGCATTAGTTATTAGAAACTTCCCTAGTTACATTCTCTCTAAACTGCAGTGTTTTCTTAGTATTTACAGTCCTACTGCCATACCATAGACAAATGTAAGAAAATTGAATACTGCGAAGTTTGAACTGAAGAAACGGTTTACAGCAATTCAGCATAACTAAATAATTTACAGCTTTGCAAGAAAGTTTGCCTACAAATTATTTCTAAAAAGCATAAAAAATTATTAGTTGGTATTACTCTTGTTTCTTTTGATGTTTTTTATTTGTTTTGATGACAATAATAAGATTTTTTAAAATATCATTACTGATAGGTAATTTTTTATGCTTTAGAGAATTTTTCTGAGAACTTTTTTTCTTAAACTAATTTTACATAAATTTTATACAAGGCCCATAAGACTTGCTTTTGCAGTTTTCTTTTCTTTTTAATAAAACGTTTTTCACCCTATAAATAGAAAGAACAGCAAATGAAAGAAGACAAAGAAAGAGCAGAAAAATTAAGGAAGGAACCAGGTTCAACAAAGTTTATAGAGAAATATGAAAGATTAGTAGGGAAAGAAACTGGATTAAAAGCGGCACGAGTACTTGAAGCTGACAATAAGCAGTTCGGATTTGGTGAGTATTTGAATTCAAATTTCAATTTTGAGAATTATTTTTGCTAAATTTTGTGTAGCCTACCCTTATTTATGACAAGAGACTATATAATTCACATTTTGTGAAACACTTACAAAACATATAGGAACTGTACCCATATGAGTGATAATGCGCTTTGATCAATACTCTTAAGAGGACCTGTCCTGTTCTAAATACTGAACTAGTATTCAAGATTTTGTTTACATATTTTATTGATTGTTCTTTACTAGAGATGGAACCTGGTTTTAAAAAACTTGTTTTTTAACCTGTGATGAAAATTTTTAATCATCACTGAAACTGACAATAAGAACCAGTTTTCACATTTTTGTGCAAGTCTCTGATCACTTTGGTCCATTTTTTATGAAACAAACTTTTCCAAACGTTTAAAAACATAGTAATTACGTTTTGCATTGTTTCGTATCATTTTTTGTTTATAAGTGTAAATAATTGATGCTTCAGTCTTGAATGTTATGTGGATGATTGCACATTGATCAGTTAAGATTCTAAGATTTAATACTCCATCATGTCAAAGAAATCAAATGCTTGGTATCATTTCACTTGTAAGAATAAAGAAGCAGAGTGTATGACATGTCACAAAGTTTTAAAGTGTTGTGGAGGTTCTACTTCAAGTTTATCATCCCACATGAAAAATATTCATGGCATAAACATCGACCAGATTAGTCAGCCATTGAAGAAACAAAGAACAGTGGAAGAGCTTGTGCAAAAAAAGTCCATAGAAGAGGAAATTTCGAAACTTGCTTGTGTAGATGGACTGAGTTTCCAATCATTTGCTAAAAGTGAATTCATTCAAGAAAGCATAAGAGAGATAAAATATGACAAGCCTCATCCAACTTCCCATAATGGGGTCAGAAAAATGGTGCTTAGTTTTTATGAGAAAAAGAAACATGAATTGGTCAACTACTTCAAGAATCAGGTGAGACAAGGAATCCGCTATTCATTAACTATGGATGAGTATACATCTTTGCAAAACCAAAGATATATTAATATTAATGTTCATGATGAAAATCAACATTGGTCTCTTGGTCTCATGAAAATAAATGGTTCTCTCGATAGCACTAAAACTATTGCAATTGTTAGGAAAAGATTGGAAGACTTTGGCTTGGACCTAAATAAGCATATTGTGGGTTGCACCACCAACAGTGCCTCAGTAATGGTCAAATTTGGAAGAGAAATAGTACCTGATCACCAGCAATGCATTGCATGTGCTATACATCTCCCAGTTTCAGATATCTTGTGTTCAAAAATTGCTGAAAATTCAGTTGAAGGGGAAAGTGGCCCTACCCCTGAAGATGAAGCCATCAAAGAAGATGAAAACACTGCACATGAGTTAAGCGAAGATGAGTGTGAAATTTTATGCACTGATACACTTTTTTGAGTCTGACATAGATGACGTAATTGTTCTTCCAAAACTTCGAGAAGATTACTTAAAAGTAATAAATAAGGTGAGAAAAATCTGCTGCATATTTCGAAAGTCTCCTTTGAAAAATGAGAGATTGCAGGATTTTGTCAAAGATGAATTTAATGGAAAGGAAATGAAGCTTATCCTTGACTGTAGAATGAGGTGGAACAGTCTTTTGGCCATGATAGAAAGATTTTTGAAACTCAAAAATTGCATTCCAAAGGCCCTCAGAGTGATACGCTCAACAGAGACTATTTCAGATGAAGAATGGAATGCTCTAAAGAGCCTCTTTGACATGCTTCATCCACTGGAAATTGTTTTGAAGGGACTCTGTTCCGAAGATGCAAATTTGCTCAAAGCTGAATCTTCCATGAAGTTCATTTTGGATAAATTTGAAAGCAAAAACAATCCTTTAGCTTTTGAGCTACGTCAGTGTCTCATTGATTGCTACTCATCGAGAAGCCTTGCTGAGTTTTCTCCACAATCCCGAGGTCTTGAAAAATGAATCATCAGCACTGTTCCTCTCTCCTTCAAGACAAGCACTTAAGAAGTATGAGAATTATACATTTAAGAGGCTTTTTCCATAAGCTTGCCAGATTTCAGAAACAGATGACCAAGTCCAATCATTTGCTTCGAAACTCGAAGATTCACACTACAGCTCAGGTCATGAAGTAAATAATGATGATCAACTTATGAACAAGTACATGTGTGAGATGAACAAACTGAAAATGAAACCCAAGAAAGATTCTTCTGAGACCTTTGACGTAAACAATGAATTCAAATATTTTGAAGCTACTTTGAATAGAAGCGAAAATTTGGATCAAATGTACGAGGTGTGCTTACAATAAAAGCCACCAGCATAGAGTCTGAGTGTTTTCAGCTGCTGGTTTATTTGTCACAAAGATTCAATCAAGAATGTTAGATCAG
Organism: Bathynomus jamesi; assembly: GCA_023014485.1. Lineage (NCBI taxonomy): Eukaryota > Metazoa > Arthropoda > Malacostraca > Isopoda > Cirolanidae > Bathynomus > Bathynomus jamesi. Next base: position 9,573 of record JAJOZX010016251.1, on the reverse strand, counting down.
ACACTTAATGCTCTTTGTTTTCTCAAGTGTTATTTCAAAAATCAAGTTTGATAAACTTTTTAATTCAAATGTTACACATACTTGATTGAATCAATTAAAACCTTATTTCTGTTTAATATTTTGATCATTTACCTCCCTAAAAGGCATACAGAATCCCATTGGTGAAAACTGGCTTTAAGAATATAGCGATGGTGAAAACCAGTTTTACACTTTTCAGTTATTTTCCATCCCTAGTTCTTTACATTGGACTCAGAGCCCTTTTTTTTTCTTTTCCCTCTAAAACTGAACAAGTTCATACTTACCTCATATAATAAGTTAAAATACAAATTCTAGTATTGCATTAATTTTCTGGGATAATCCACTGCAATAGCTGTACGTGCATGTTAGATATTTTTAGGGGACACAAAAAGCAGAAACGCAAGAAACGCAAAGTGTATCTCTAAAAACAATTTATTTTGAACAATGTGGCTTCCTCCTCCTCCTCAGCCAACCAACACCAAAGTCCACTGGAATCGATCCAAAATTCCTTTTTGCAATATGGAGAGTACGTCTTGCTAGTTACCCTACTTCTTAGTGGATCCAGGCTTTAAAAAAAAAAATTGTGTTCCCAACTAGGTTTGTATGTTGTAATGTACATTGTGTTTTAATTCAGCCAGTTATTAATTTCTTATAAGAAGGTCTGATCGTGAATTTTCGAGAAACGTTAAAGGAGATTCTTGGCATTTTCAAAATAGTTGTGTATAGCTGTAATTGTTGCCTTCATTAGATTTGCATATGTCATAATTTTGATGACTGAATCACCCAACCATCACCACAGGCTTGTTGTTAGATAAATTCCTTTACCTGGATTTCTAGGGATTTCCGGATATCCGGCACTTTTAATTTTAATTAAATATCTTAGATGATGAATCGTTAATAAACATTTTTATAGGTACCTACAAAGTAATAGCATTATTATTAGTAGTAGTATTTATTATTAGCTATATTAGTTAGTTTTAACCTCTCTATCTGCAACAATGGCGACCCAAAGAGAGAAGAAATAAGTTTGATAATCAAGGGATCCAAAGAAGTGGTTATGACAACCACCCTAACACAATAATAATAAACAGAAACTGAGAATTAAATTGATCTAATTGAGCTAAACAGATCAAAAATTTAAATACATCTGTAACATTGACATATGATATCACACATTATAGAAAAAATGAAGACAAGCAATCAATAGTATGGCAATATGTGTTGAAAAATAAATGAAAATAGACTTAATGTACGTATTTACGATTCACTATATTTCATATTTTTCATCAAGAAGATCAGTTCTTCAGCATTAGCTGGCAATAATTTGCTTCGGTTGTCTGTATATACCTGACCCGCTGCACTGAATAACCGTTCAGAGGCAACTGAACTTGGTGGTGCACTTAAATATTTAAGGACCATTGGTTTCAATGTTTCAAATTGATTGACATTGTTGCACCACCATTTCATTGGGTTGTCAGTCCTGTGTATGTTTGGTAGCGACAGATACTTATCTATTTCTGAAGTGTAGAAGAGGCAGAGTTTTTTAGCCTTTGAATGCCTATGAAGCAGAGGACACTGCATTGGATGAGTCTGAAGTTTGAGAAACATCGGGTAGCTGGCATGATTCGTCTGCACTGCTGCTGTCTTCTTGATCCACTGAAGTTTTTTTCACAAGTTGGTCGAAGCAAGCCCATATGTCCTCACGAGTTTCTTCAGCCAAGTTCATTGGTAAACCGACCTCTGCTACTTCTGCTTCCTCGACTTCTGCTTCAGCCCGGCTAGTAGAATGTTTCTTCTGCAGTTTTTCGTGCTCAACTAATTCTGCCACAAGCTGCTGTTTCACCCCATTGGCATCTTTCAGAAAGTGCGACTTGTAGCGGGGATCTAAAAGGGTAGCCACTGTAAAGCAGTTTTGCTCCAGGTTTACAGATTTACTGCATGTCGGTTTCATGAAACGGTCTTCCAGCGCTTCTTTCAAGTTTTGCTTGACAGTTTGGATCCCACAATCTTTTTGTCTTTTTGAAAGATAAGAATGTAGTGTAGCTACTGCTGGAATTACAAAACTGATCAGTTCGCTGTCTTTACTTGCTTGTTTGGTCAATTCTTCAAATGGTTGTAGCACTCGAATAATATTTTCCACCAAACCCTAGTTATAAGCGGTGAGTATTGGAATGTCTTGTTCTGCAGCATATGCTGTCACTACCTGCCTTTGTTCATGCAGACGTTCTAACATGTAATATGTCGAATATGCTGAATCGTTAGTGGCTACAGACTCGGTCTTCTCTTCATGCAGTGCTTTGAACTTAATGCTAGGATGTTTACTTTGAATGTGATTCCACAATGGTTTTGTTGAATATGACCGAGGTGTTTTACCACGCACGATGTACCTCCCATTGTTTGTAACATCACATAATTTGCACTCCGCTTTATGTTCATTTTCCACACCACAGACTTTAAAATACTTCCAAATAATTGATTTTGATTTAGAAGACATAATTCACTTTTATTTCTAATATTAACGACTAGAAAGTCTATATTTTCACAATTTTTCTGAAATGAACAAGTAAACTAGTAATGTACAGCTTGGAGTAAGAAACAATAGTAAGGTTCCCTAAGACTAGGTACTAGGTAAAACGAGTGAGCTTTTAACGTATGCATCAGGTATTATTTGCAATACTGGATATCCGGTCGGATATCGGATATCCGGTGATCACGATTTGCCGGATATCCGATATCCGGTTATCCGGCAAAATCACTATCCGGCACATCCCTAACTGTTACTTAGATCTGCTTTCACTCTCTTCCTCTCTACAGAAGAGAGAGGCAGGATCATCACTGAAACGTTGGATTTCATAAGTTGTGTTCCACAGTTAATGGGTTAAGTTTTCTTCAACTGAAATTGAAGCAGCATTAAAAGAGTTTCTGAGATATTGTTTAGAGTCGCTGGTAAATTTTTTTTTCTTCATGCATAGCTGTTGTTGAAAGCAAAGATTTTAAGTATACCTCAAAATAAACATAAGCTGTTAGATACTATCTAATTAGTTTTTGACTGCATAATTTTGTCAAGACTATTCTAAATCTGTGTTGGGGGTCTGCATCCCTCGTTTTTTTAGTTAGTATTTTACTGTTGGTAAGGGATGTGCCACTGCCGAAACATGATTTTCCAGATAGGTTTTAACACCTATATGGACAAACTGTTGCAAATTCTAACTTTCATATACATGCATTATAACTTAACCCTATGGAAAATCGTCCATAGAGGGTTAAGCCATGTTTGAGAAACATAGCAAGTTTCCAGTTGATTTATATTTCTTTAACATAACATTTTCAAGAAATTCTTATCACAGGGTAAGTTTAATAATTCCATCTCTGACACTGGGTAATTGCTGAAGAAATACGGCATGATAAATAATGTGATCACCATGCCCTACCCATTTGATTTGAGATGGATGTAACGAATGGATTTAAATGGTTATAATAAATTAAATTTAAATACATATAATATTTACTTTTCAGTTCGAAGTGAATTAAAAAAGGACAAAAGGACAATAGAAGAAACATTAGCGGATATTAAAGCAAAAAAGTTAAAGAGAGCGACTGATGACCAAATAACTCAACATGAAAGGCAACTGGTTACTAGCTTTTGTTAGTTGGAATGTTTTGTTTTGAAATTTTAATCTCTGAATGTCCTTTAGTGTGTTTGAAAAGATAAAAACATTTTTAGATTTGAAGCAAGAATTTCTTATAAAAGACTTGGTAATATAACTCACCATTGTTTTTAAGGTCTCGTTTGTTATTTATCATCATGGGAATGTTTCAAACCTTGCCCACTTGATAATACCTTTAACTAAAAACCAGTATTCTCACATTACATAATAACCCCCTGTAAAAATAAGCTACAGTACTCACTCAGTTATCCATGATTGAGGGAAGGTCTATGATCACGGATAACCCGATTTCACAGTTAACTTTAGTATACCTCACTGGTGGTGCAGCTGCTGCTGCCTGCCACCACACACACACACACACACACACATGGTATTATTCTATTACAGTACAGGGTGTTTATAAAGTCCCTATCCATTTCAGTGAAAATGTAGCAAAAAGGGTAAAATTCAGTAAAATATAATAGAAGGCATACATTTAATGAATACTTAAGCATATGATTCTACATGACCACCATCAGTATCTCTAGAGAGTTTGAATCTGTCAGCAGCATTGCGGAACACATTTTGGAGCATGATGGGGGTTATTTTTGTAACTGTTGTTATGATATGAACACGTAAATATTGCAGATCTGTAACCCTCATTTGATAGACATTTGATTTGATAAGCCCCATGCAAAGAAATCCAAGGATGTTAGGTCAGGAGATTGAGCCACCCATTCGGAAGTTGTTCATTTAGGTACTCCTGAACAATGTTTGAGTAATGACAAGGTGCCCCATCTTGTTGAAAGATGACAATGTTTAAAATACCATCTGAATGAAGCTGGGACATTTACGTGCTCATATCGTAACAGCAATTACAAAAATAACCTGACATGCTCCAAAATGTGTCTGTAATGCTGCTGACAGATTCAAACTCTGTAGAGATAGGTACTGATGGTGTTCATGTAGAATCATATGTTTAAGCATTCATTAAATGTATGCCTTCTATTATATTGTTATTGAATTCTACCCTTTTTACTAAGTTTTCACTGAAATAGATAGGGACTTTATAAACACCCTGTATAATACAGTATACAATTAACCTGTTGATACACTCAATAATTACTTTTTCATGATTAAACACAATATTTGGATTTACACTGGAATAAGAGCGCTGTAATGGAGGCTTCTCCGATGGCCTTTTGTCTTTAAACAAATTTGGAAGAGTCCAGTTTTTCTCTAATTGAATAGGCTCATTTTCCCGTTCACTCTCAACACTGGTGTCACTAAAATCACTATCCTCTTCTTCAGCAGGAATGCAATCAGAATCAGTGTCACTAACATTTATTTCACTCATTATGAATGTTTATAAGTATAAAAAGCAATTATGACAAACACAGGTCAACCACCGCCATAAACACTGCTCAAGGGCATAAATGACACGATATGATGATAAAAAACCCACTCTAATGGACAGAGTTTATTTCCACACAGTTTCGATGACCACTAGCATCCTCTTTGGGTGGATACAGAAAAATGAATGAACCAAAAACAAGAGGGAAAAGAGTCCAGGGACCATTAAGAAAGTCGCACCTACGTTAGATCCCGTTCTCCCCACACTGGAAGGGCATTTTTTTTTTTTTTAATTAAAGGGACCCTCTTATAAGTACATTTGCACAAATTTAAAACTATCTTGTTCTATACATACAGATTCTATTATTTTTTTTACATAATTACATTTATTATTAAATTTATTATATTTAATATTGCATTATTATTTATTACAGAAATTATAAATTTATTATTACATTGTTGTTTATTATACAGAAATTATAAACCGAAAAATGAATGAGAAAGGCGAGAAGGAAACAATCCAGAGACTATTAAGAAATTTGCACGTAGGCTAGATCCTGTTCCCCCAACCCCAGAAGGGCATTTTTTTATTAAAGGGTCCCGCTTATAAGTACATTCACACAAATTAAAACTATCTTCTTCTATACATACAGATTCTATTATTTTGGCATAATTACTGCATTTATTATTGCATTTATTTTTTAACATTTATTATTATTATTACCATTACACTAATTATTACATTTATTTTATTACCTTTATTATTACATTTATTGCATTTATATGTATTTCCACAATTATTACTTCCATTATTACACAAATTAAAACTATCTTCTTCTATACATACAGATTCTATTATTTTGACATAATTACTGCATTTATTATTGCATTTATTTTTTAACATTTATTATTATTATTACCATTACACTAATTATTACATTTATTTTATTACCTTTATTACTACATTTATTGCATTTATATGTATTTCCACAATTATTACTTCCATTATTACATTTACATTTACTATTCCATTTACATTTTACAGAAAAAAAAAAAAAATGAACCAAAAGCAAGTAAGGAAACAATCCAGAGACATTTAAGAAATTCACACTTAGGTTAGAACCCATTCACCCGATGCTGTAAGGGATTTTTTGACCAAGAATCTCATTAAAGGGTCCAACTTGTAAGTACCTTCGCACAAATTAAAATTATCTTCTTTTCTATACATACAGATTCTATTATTTTCTTTTGACATAATTATTACGTTTATAAAGTACCTTACTTGATTCCCAATCTATAGCATGATTATTTTGGCTGGTGTGATAAAAAATGGCATTATTAGTATTACAACTTTTGAAGGCATATTTGTGTTCTTTAATACGGGTTTCAATATTTCTTCCAGTTTCTCCTACGTATACTAAATCACAACTTTTACAGGGAATGCTGTGTACACAGGCTTGTTCCTGTTTTGCAACGTTATTCCTAACCAATTTACTTTCATGGTAGATGAATATTGAATGCCAAAGCAAACTTAAAATCTTTCATCAACATTTTACTCTTTCTAAACCGGCAATGTAAGGCAAACTCACATATTGTTTTTGGTTAACTGAAGGTTCCTGAGATGCATAAAAGATTTCTGGCTTTAAAATACGCTTTTCTGATAAACCACTCAGGATATTTTAAATCCTTAAAAATGTTCCAAATCTTTGAATTTTCCGGGTCCAGCAAATGTGGGCTACAAATCCTGAGTGCTCTTAGAAACATGGAAGAAATAGAGCTTTTAACCCCTTCATCATGATATGAAAAATAATGAATCTACGAATTACAATGAGTAGGTTTTCTATAGTGTGTGAAATTGGCTTTCCACTTTCATTAATAACCAAAATATCTAGAAAAGGTAATTGTTTGTCATTCTCCCATTCATATTTAAATTTAATTGAGGGAACAGATTATTTAATGACTGAAAGAAAGTGTCAAAGTTGTTTCAGTGGTCAGGCCAAAATGAGAAAATATCATCTACATAACAAAACCAAATTAGATTCCTGGGACATATTGTTTGCAACAATTCCAACTCCTAATATTCCATGTATAATGTACTCAGTATTGGGGATAAAGGGGACCCCATTCCCATACCAAAATGTTGCAAATAAAATTCTTCACCAAAGTGGAAGGCATTATTGGTGACACAGAGTTTTATCTTCTAAAAATACAGATGTGGGCATGCCTAGTTCTATGTTAGTTGGCAATTTTCTATCTAAAAACTAAGTACATCATCAATGGGAACTTTCGTAAACAAGGACTCAACGTCAAAACTGATCATTCTTCCCTGCTTTAAATCTAAGGACATAACTTTGTTAATAAAGTCACAGGAATTAGTGATATGCAAGCCTGAAAATTTTCCAACTAATGGGGACAATTTATCTGCAAGAAATTTAGATAACCTGTAACTATTGTAAAGGAACCGCTGTGTGAGATAATGGGATGGAGTGGTATATAATCTTATGAGTTTTGGGTAAGCCGTAAATGTGGGGGAGTTTGGGGTTAATCTGTAGAAATCTTTTAGGGTTAATTGCCGGGACATCTTTTAATAAGTTCCTGATAGTTTTGTTGAATTCAGCAGAAAGACGCTTTAGGGGGGGACACTCACTTTGGTGTAGGTGAATTCATCACTAAGTAACACTTCCATTTTTTGTTTATAATCACACTTGTCCAAAATAACCACGGTGTTACTTTTGTCTGCTTTAGTGACAAATATTGCTTCATTCTTCCTGAGCTTGTCTAAAGCTAACCAGAATCTTTGGGAATCGAGTCCATTGAGTTGAAATGTTCCAGAAACTTGTTCAGAATCAAACCATTTAAACACAGAATATCCACCCTGGAATTAACTATGGAAGAGAGAAAATCTAAAACGATGTTTTTATTGGGTTTAAGGGCAAAGGACAGCCCTAAATTAAGAATTTCTGATTGACCCTAAAAGATTTCTACAGATTAACCCCAAACTCCCCCACATTTACAGCTTATCCAAAACCCATAAGATTAATATACCACTCTGTCCCATTATTTCACACAGGGGTTCCTTTAGTTACAGGTTATCTAAATTTCTTGCAGATAAATTGTCCCCATTAGTTGGTAAATTTTCAGGCTCGCACATCACTAATTCCTGTGACTTTACTAACAAAGTTATGTCCTTAGATTTAAAGCGGGGAAGAATGATGTTTTGACATTAGAGTCCTTGTTTATGAAAGTTCCATTGATAATGTACTTAGTTTTTTAGATAGAAAATTGCCAACATGTAACATAGAACTAAGCATGCCCACATCTGTATTTTTAGAACTGATAAAACTCTGTGTCACCAATAATGCCTTCCACTTCGGTGAAGAATTTTATTTGCAACGTTTTGGTATAGGAATGGGGTCCCCTTTATCACCACTACTGAGTACATTATACATGGAATATTAGGAGTTGGAATTGTTGCAAACAATATGTCCCAGGAATCTAATTTGGTTTTGTTATGTAGATGATATTTTCTCATTTTGGCCTGACCACTGGAACAACTTTGACACTTTTTTTCAGTCATTAAATAATCTTGTTCCCTCAATTAAATTTAAATATGAATGGGAGAATGACAAACAATTACCTTTTCTAGATGTTTTGGTTATTAATGAAAGTGAAAAGCCCAATTTCACAGTCTATAGAAAACCTACTCATTGTAATTTGTACATTCATTATTTTTCATATCATGATGAAGGGGTTAAAAGCTCAATTATTTCTTCCATGTTTCTAAGAGCACTCAGGATTTGTAGCCCACATTTGCTGGACCCGGAAAATTCAAAGATTTGGAACATTTTTAAGGATTTAAAATATCCTGAGTGGTTTATCAGAAAGGCGTATTTTAAAGCCAGAAAATCTTTTTATGCACCTCAGGAACTTTCAGTTAACCAAAACAATATGTGAGGTTGCCTTACACTGCTGGCTTAGAAAGAGTAAACCGTTGATGAAAGATTTTAAGTTTGCTTTGGCATTCAAATATTCGTCTATGGTGAAAAGTAAATGGTTAGGAATAACATTGCAAAACAGGAACAAGCCTGTGTCTGCAGCATTCCCTGTAAAAACTGTGATTTAGTATACATAGGAGAAACGAAGAAATATTGAAACATGTATTAAAGAACACAAATATGCTTCAGAAGTTGTAATACTAATAATGCCATTTTTTATCACGCCAGCCAAAATAATCATGCTATAGATTGGGAATCAAGTAAGGTACTTTATAAATGTAATAATTATGTCAAAAGAAAAATAATAGAATCTGTATGTATACAAAAAGATAATTTTAATTTGTGTGAAGGTACTTATAAGTTGGACCCTTTAAGGAGATTCTTGGTCAAAAAATCTCTTATGGCGTTGGGTGAACGGGTTCTAACTAAGTGTGAATTTCTTAAAAATGTCTTGATTGTTTCCTTACTCGCTTTTTTTTTTTTTTTTTTTGGTAAAATTTAAATGGAATAAACATAAATGGAATAATGGAAGTAATAATTGTGGAAATAAATATAAGTGT
>JAJOZX010016250.1:0-63176 GCA_023014485.1 Bathynomus jamesi | reverse complement strand
ACTAAATATTCGCATCCGCATCCGTTGGATATATTAAATTAAAGATCCGCATCCGCAGATGTTGAAAACCTGACATCCGGTCCACCACTAATATATTATATATATATATGATTCAACTCGGAATGGTCCCCTGAGATCTTTTATGTTAGACACAGACCGTGCATGGAAACAATTAACTCTTCTGGGAAAATTAAATCGACTATACAGTAGTTCCAAAAGTAATAATAAATGATAAATACTATAAGTTTTTCTTTTTAGTGATGTTACCCCGACGTCATATTGCTTTAATTTAATAAATAGCGCAATCTGGCAACTCAACCCTAATAATGTGCCGCCTTCTAGGTCTTCTAAGTCAGCTGGCTGGTTAAGTCAACTGGCTGGTTAAGCCAACTGTCAAGAATATATGCTTTAATTAAATAAAGAGCGCAATCTGGCAACTCAACCCGTTAAGGCAGCTGACTGATTAGGAACTTATAAGACAGCGGACGCTCGCTGAAGTCACAATATGCGCTTGGCTCCTGCCAAGCGAACACTCCTCTCTCCTCTCTCTCTCTCTTAGGTTAGGTATACCCCTTTGGGGATGAGGCCGTCCCACTCTCCCCCCAAATAGTCTCCCCCAGGTTGCTGGGTAGTCATTGGAACTTGGGGCTCTCCTCCCCTAGTTGCGTAACCCCTCGTTGCTTAACCTCTTGCAAACATTCCCTATTGTGCATAACCTCTTGCTACATCCCCCTTTTGGCATCACCTCTTGAAACATTTCATTTGCAAAATTGATCAACATTTGCAATTGCATTGCACTCTCTCTCCTTTTCGCCCATGCTACTCATTCCCCTCCATTAAGTTTACTTTAGAATGGAACAAAACATTTCAATCCCGTTTTGGACGTGCGTTACATAGAGAAAGCCTAGGTCTTAAGTTTAGTATTTATCGAAAAAAAGAACACTTGTCTTGCGTACACTTTGCTCCGGACATGACACCCTCATCAAGAAAGCCATATTTTCTTCAACGTTTCTCCGCTCTCTTAGGATCGCCATCCGGAATACATGAATGCCGAATTAGAAGAAATCAACAGTATTGGAAGTGATTTGTCTTACCCACCTGCTTTTTTTGGAATCTTGTCTTAACAAGCAAAACAAACTTTCTATCGTGTGAATAATAACCCTCGCACTTTATCGAAGAATATTTTAGTACTTCCAGTTTTTCAAGGCTTTTTAGGAATTGCTAATATACTAAACTTTTAAATATAATGTAGTATTTTCATATGATAATATTTGAAAAATATCATAGTAAAAAGTAGTCCTGCAAATAATTCAGGCATTATCTATAAAATTGGTTGTAAACAATGTGATTCCTTTTACATTGACAACGGGAAAAGATTTGCACACGCGTGTAAAACAGCATCAATATTCCGTTAGAACGAGACAGTCGTCCAGTGCCCTTCTCGTCCATTTGTCAGAGTTATCGCACTGTATTGATTGGAATAATGTTTCAGTTTTGTTTTACTCAAGCAACATTGTTAATAGAAAATAATCTTGAGTCTGCCATTATTCAACTTACAAATAATTTCAGCATTAGCCAGGCTTTTTTCGCTTGATCCTGTTGTTTTGAATTCGTTCAGAACGGACAATTTTTATTTTTTCTATTTTTTTTCTCGAACTTGTTATTTATTTCAGTGCTCCTGAGGATGTCATTAGACGAAAGCGCTTGAGCACCATTCTGTTTTCCTTTTCGTGGTTATTTTCATCATAAATATATTATTCACGTGTTACTTTCGTGAAATAATTTTCATACACACACCACATATTATAATATATATTCAGTGGTGGACCGTATATCCGCATCCCGATATCCGCTTCAGCATCCGCACTCTGACTGAGGATGTTATGCGGATATTACCTCTATAAATTATGCAATTTACAATTAAATTAGCTTATAAGTAGCTTATAATGCCCAGTCATGAACATTTCATATAAAGTATATTATTAATGAAAAAACAAATAGATAAACCTCAAAATATAAATACCTGGTAAACAGAAAATTGAATGAAACTTGTTCATTGAATTTCTGTGGCTGAAACTCTTGAGAAAGTTATTATTTTATCATAATGAAAATATTAATATAATTTTAATTCTTATGCATTGCCTGCCATAATAGTAATATCACGAAATTTGAAAAATTATGTCATATATTCATATTCATATTATATTGATAGATTAAACTAAATATCCGCATCCGCATCCGTGGATATTTAAATTAAAGATCGCATCCGCAGATGTTGAAAACCTGACATCCGGTCCACCACTAATATAAATATTATATGATTCAACTCGGAATGGTCCCCTGAGTCTTTCATGTTAACACAGACCGTGCATGGAACAATTAACTCTTCTGGGAAAATTAAATCGACTATACAGTCGTTCCAATAAGTAATAATAAATGATAAATACTATAGTTTTTCTTTTCGTATGTTACCCCGACGTTCATTTGCTTTAATTAATAAAGCGCAATCTGGCAACTCAACACCCTATAATGTGCCTGCCTTCTAGGTCTTCTAAGTCTGCTGGCTGGTTAAGTCAACTGCTGGTTAAGCCAACTGTCAAGAATATATGCTTAATTAAATAAAGAGCCAATCTGGCAACTCAGCCAGTTAAGGCAGCTGACTGATTAGGAACTTATAAACAGCGGACGCTCGGCTGGAAGTCACAATATGCGCTTGGCTCCTGCCACGAACACTCCTCTCTCCTCCTCTCTCTCTCTCTTAGGTTAGGTATACCCCTTTGGGGATGAGGCCGTCCCACTCGTCCCCCAAAGAGGTCTCCACCAGGTTGCTGGGGTAGTTCATTGGAACTTGGGGGCTAACTCCTCCCCATAGTTGCGTAACCCCTCGTTGCTTAACCTCTTGCAACATTCCCTATTGTTGCATAACCTCTTGCTACATCCCCCTTTTGGCATCACACCTCTTGCAACATTTCATTTGCAAAATTGATCAACATTTGCAATTGCATTGCACTCTCCTCTTTTGCGCCCATGCTACTCATTCCCCTCCATTAAGTTTACTTAGAAGTGGAACAAACATTTCAATCCCGTTTTTGGACGTGCGTGTACATAGAGAAAGCCTAGGTCTTAAGTTTAGTATTTATCGAAAAAAGAACACTTAGTCTTGCGTACACTTTTGCTCCGGACATGACACCCTCATCAAGAAAGCCATATTTTCTTCAACGTTTCTCCGCTCTCTTAGGATCGCCAGTCCGAATACATGAATGCCGAATTAGAAGAAATCAACAGTATTGGAAGTGATTTGTCTTACCCACCTGCTTTTTTGGAATCTTGTCTTAACAAGACAAAACAAACTTTCTATCGTGTGAATAATAACCCTCGCCTTTATCGAAGAATATTTTAGTACTTCCAGTTTTTCAAGGCTTTTTAGGAATTGCTAATATACTTAAACTTTTAAATATTAATGTAGTATTTTCATATGATAATATTTTGAAAAATATCATTGTAAAAAGTAGTCCTGCCAATAATTCAGGCATTATCTATAAATTGTTTGTAAACAATGTGATTCCTTTTACATTGGACAGACGGGAAAAGATTTGCACACGCGTGTAAACAGCATCAATATCCGTTAGAACGAGACAGTCGTCCAGTGCCCTTCTCGTCCATTTGTCAGAGTTATCGCACTGTATTGATTGGAATAATGTTTCAGTTTTGTTTTACTCAAGCAATTGTTAATAGAAATAATCTTGAGTCTGCCATTATTCAACTTACAAATAATTTCAGCATTAGCCATGGCTTTATTTCGCTTGATCCTGTTGTTTTGAATCGTTCAGAACGGACAATTTTTATTTTTCTATTTTTTTAATTGTTATGCATTGCCTGCCATAATAGTAATATCACGAAATTTGAAAAATTATGTCATATATTCGTAATTCTATATTATATTGATAGATTAACTAAATATTCGCTCCGCATTCGTGGATATTTAAATTAAAGATCCGCATCCGCAGATGTTGAAAACCTGACATCCGGTCCACCACTAATATATTATATACATATATATGATTCAACTCGGAATGGTCCCCTGAGATCTTTTATGTTAGACACAGACCGTGCATGGAACAATTAACTCTTCTGGGAAAATTAAATCGACTATACAGTAGTCCAATAAGTAATAATAAATGATAAATACTATAGTTTTTCTTTTTAGTGATGTTACCCCACGTTCATTTGCTTTAATTTATAAATAGCGCAATCTGGCAACTCAACCCTAATAATGTGCCTGCCTTCTAGGTCTTCTAAGTCAGCTGGCTGGTTAAGTCAACTGGCTGGTTAAGCCAACTGTCAAGAATATATGCTTTAATTAAATAAAGAGCGCAATCTGGCAACTCAACCAGTTAAGGCAGCTGACTGATATGGAACTTATAAGACAGCGGACGCTCGGCTGAAGTCACAATATGCGCTTGGCTCCTGCCAAGCGAACACTCCTCTCTCCTCCTCTCTCTCTCTTAGGTTAGGTATACCCCTTTGGGATGAGGCCGTCCCACCTCCTCCCCAAAGAGGTCTCCCCCAGGTTGCTGGGGTAGTTCATTGGAACTTGGGGGCTAACTCCTCCCCATAGTTGCGTAACCCCTCGTTGCTTAACCTCTTGCAACATTCCCTATTGTTGCATAACCTCTTGCTACATCCCCTTTTGGCATCACCTCTGCAACATTCATTTGCAAAATTGATCAACATTTGCAATTGCATTGCACTCTCTCCTTTTGCGCCCATGCTACTCATTCCCCTCCATTAAGTTTACTTTAGAAGTGAACAAAACATTTCAATCCCGTTTTTGGACGTGCGTTGTACATAGAGAAAGCCTAGGTCTTTAAGTTTAGTATTTATCGAAAAAAAAAGAACACTTTGTCTTGCGTTACACTTTTGCTCGGACATGACCCCTCATCAGAAAGCCATATTTTCTTCAACTTTCTCCGCTCTCTTAGGATCGCCAGTCCGGAATACATGAATGCCGAATTAGAAGAATCAACAGTATTGGAAGTGATTTGTCTTACCCCTGCTTTTTTGGAATCTTGTCTTAACAAGACAAAACAAACTTTCTATCGTGTGAATAATAACCCTCGCACTTTATCGAAGAATATTTTAGTACTTCCAGTTTTTCAAGGCTTTTTAGGAATTGCTAATATACTTAAACTTTTAAATATTAATGTAGTATTTTCATATGATAATATTTTGAAAAATATCATAGTAAAAAGTAGTCCTGCATAATTCAGGCATTATCTATAAAATTGGTTGTAAACAATGTGATTCCTTTTACATTGGACAGACGGGAAAAGATTTGCACACGCGTGTAAAACAGCATCAATATTCCGTTAGAACGAGACAGTCTCCAGTGCCCTTCTCGTCCATTTGTCAGAGTTATCGCACTGTATTGATTGGAATAATGTTTCAGTTTTGTTTTACTCAAGCAACATTGTTAATAAAATAATCTTGAGTCTGCCATTATTCAACTTAACAAATAATTTCAGCATTAGCCATGGCTTTATTTCGCTTGATCCTGTTGTTTTGAATTCGTTCAGAACGGACAATTTTTATTTTCTATTTTTTAATTCTTATGCATTGCCTGCCATAATAGTAATATCACGAAATTTGAAAAATTATGTCATATATTCGTAATTCTATATTATATTGATAGATTAACTAAATATCCGCATCCGCATTCGTGGATATTTAAATTAAAGATCCGCATCCGCAGATGTTGAAAACCTGACATCCGGTCCACCACTAATATATATATATATATATATGATTCAACTCGGAATGGTCCCCTGAGATCTTTTATGTTAGACACAGACCGTGCATGGAACAATTAACTCTTCTGGGAAAATTAAATCGACTATACAGTAGTTCCAATAAGTAATTAAATGATAAATACTATAGTTTTTCTTTTAGTGATGTTACCCCGACGTTCATTTGCTTTAATTTAATAAATAGCGCAATCTGGCAACTCAACCCTAATAATGTGCCTGCCTTCTAGGTCTTCTAAGTCAGCTGGCTGGTTAAGTCAACTGGCTGGTTAAGCCAACTGTCAAGAATATATGCTTTAATTAAATAAAGAGCGCAATCTGGCAACTCAACCAGTTAAGGCAGCTGACTGATTAGGAACTTATAAGACAGCGGACGCTCGGCTGAAGTCACAATATGCGCTTGGCTCCTGCCAAGCGAACACTCCTCTCTCCTCCTCTCTCTCTCTCTTAGGTTAGGTATACCCCTTTGGGGATGAGGCCGTCCCACCTCCTCCCCCAAAGAGGTCTCCCCCAGGTTGCTGGGGTAGTTCATTGGAACTTGGGGGCTAACTCCTCCCCATAGTTGCGTAACCCCTCGTTGCTTAACCTCTTGCAACATTCCCTATTGTTGCATAACCTCTTGCTACATCCCCCTTTTGGCATCACCTCTTGCAACATTTCATTTGCAAAATTGATCAACATTTGCAATTGCATTGCACTCTCTCCTTTTGCGCCCATGCTACTCATTCCCCTCCATTAAGTTTACTTTAGAAGTGGAACAAAACATTTCAATCCCGTTTTTGGACGTGCGTGTACATAGAGAAAGCCTAGGTCTTAAGTTTAGTATTTATCGAAAAAAAAGAACACTTTGTCTTGCGTACACTTTTGCTCCGGACATGACACCCTCATCAAGAAAGCCATATTTTCTTCAACGTTTCTCCGCTCTCTTAGGATCGCCAGTCCGGAATACATGAATGCCGAATTAGAAGAAATCAACAGTATTGGAAGTGATTTGTCTTACCACCTGCTTTTTTGGAATCTTGTCTTAACAAGACAAAACAAACTTTCTATCGTGTGAATAATAACCCTCGCACTTTATCGAAGAATATTTTAGTACTTCCAGTTTTTCAAGGCTTTTTAGGAATTGCTAATATACTTAAACTTTTAAATATTAATGTAGTATTTTCATATGATAATATTTTGAAAAATATCATTGTAAAAAGTAGTCCTGCCAATAATTCAGGCATTATCTATAAAATTTGTTGTAAACAATGTGATTCCTTTTACATTGGACAGACGGGAAAAGATTTGCACACGCGTGTAAAACAGCATCAATATTCCGTAAGAACGAGACAGTCGTCCAGTGCCCTTCTCGTCCATTTGTCAGAGTTATCGCACTGTATTGATTGGAATAATGTTTCAGTTTTGTTTTACTCAAGCAACATTGTTAATAGAAATAATCTTGAGTCTGCCATTATTCAACTTACAAATAATTTCAGCATTAGCCAGGGCTTTATTTCGCTTGATCCTGTTGTTTTGAATTCGTTCAGAACGGACAATTTTTATTTTTCTATTTTTTTTCTCGAACTTGTTATTTATTTCAGTGCTCCTGAGGATGTCATTAGACGAAAGCGCTTGAGCACCATTCTGTTTCCTTTTTCCTTCGTGGTTATTTTCATCATAAATATATTATTCACGTGTTACTTTCGTGAAATAATTTTCATATACACACCACACATATATATATATATATATTCAGTGGTGGACCGGATATCCGCATCCCCAGATATCCGCTTCGCATCCGCACTTCTGACTGAGGATGTTATGCGGATATTACCTCTAATAAATTATGCAATTTACAATTAAATTAGCTTATAAAGTAGCTTATAAGGCCCAGTCATGAACATTTCATATAAAGTATTAATTATTAATGAAAAAACAAAGAGATAAACCTCAAAATATAAATACCTGGTAACACAGAAAATTGATTGAAACTTGTTTCATTGAATTTTCTGTGGCTGAAACTCTTGAGAAAGTTATTATTTTTATCATAATGAAAATATTAATATTAATTTTAATTCTTATGCATTGCCTGCCATAATAGTAATATCACGAAATTTGAAAAATTAGTCATATATTCGTAATTCATATTATATTGATAGATTAACTAAATATCCGCATCCGCATTCGTGGATATTTAAATTAAAGATCCGCATCCGCAGATGTTGAAAACCTGACATCCGGTCCACCACTAATATATATATATATATGATTCAACTCGGAATGGTCCCCTGAGATCTTTTATGTTAGACACAGACCGTGCATGGAACAATTAACTCTTCTGGGAAAATTAAATCGACTATACAGTAGTTCCAATAAGTAATAATAAATGATAAATACTATAGTTTTTCTTTTGTGATGTTACCCCGACGTTCATTTGCTTTAATTTAATAAATAGCGCAATCTGGCAACTCAACCCTAATAATGTGCCTGCCTTCTAGGTCTTCTAAGTCAGCTGGCTGGTTAAGTCAACTGGCTGGTTAAGCCAACTGTCAAGAATATATGCTTTAATTAAATAAAGAGCGCAATCTGGCAACTCAACCAGTTAAGGCAGCTGACTGATTAGGAACTTATAAGACAGCGGACGCTCGGCTGAAGTCACAATATGCGCTTGGCTCCTGCCAAGCGAACACTCCTCTCTCCTCCTCTCTCTCTCTCTTAGGTTAGGTATACCCCTTTGGGGATGAGGCCGTCCCACCTCCTCCCCCAAAGAGGTCTCCCCCAGGTTGCTGGGGTAGTTCATTGGAACTTGGGGGCTAACTCCTCCCCATAGTTGCGTAACCCCTCGTTGCTTAACCTCTTGCAACATTCCCTATTGTTGCATAACCTCTTGCTACATCCCCCTTTTGGCATCACCTCTTGCAACATTTCATTTGCAAAATTGATCAACATTTGCAATTGCATTGCACTCTCTCCTTTTGCGCCCATGCTACTCATTCCCCTCCATTAAGTTTACTTTAGAAGTGGAACAAAACATTTCAATCCCGTTTTTGGACGTGCGTGTACATAGAGAAAGCCTAGGTCTTAAGTTTAGTATTTATCGAAAAAAAAGAACACTTTGTCTTGCGTACACTTTTGCTCCGGACATGACACCCTCATCAAGAAAGCCATATTTTCTTCAACGTTTCTCCGCTCTCTTAGGATCGCCAGTCCGGAATACATGAATGCCGAATTAGAAGAAATCAACAGTATTGGAAGTGATTTGTCTTACCCACCTGCTTTTTTGGAATCTTGTCTTAACAAGGCAAAACAAACTTTCTATCGTGTGAATAATAACCCTCGCACTTTATCGAAGAATATTTTAGTACTTCCAGTTTTTCAAGGCTTTTTAGGAATTGCTAATATACTTAAACTTTTAAATATTAATGTAGTATTTTCATATGATAATATTTTGAAAAATATCATAGTAAAAAGTAGTCCTGCCAATAATTCAGGCATTATCTATAAAATTTGTTGTAAACAATGTGATTCCTTTTACATTGGACAGACGGGAAAAGATTTGCACACGCGTGTAAAACAGCATCAATATTCCTTTAGAACGAGACAGTCGTCCAGTGCCCTTCTCGTCCATTTGTCAGAGTTATCGCACTGTATTGATTGGAATAATGTTTCAGTTTTGTTTTACTCAAGCAACATTGTTAATAGAAATAATCTTGAGTCTGCCATTATTCAACTTACAAATAATTTCAGCATTAGCCATGGCTTTATTTCGCTTGATCCTGTTGTTTTGAATTCGTTCAGAACGGACAATTTTTATTTTTCTATTTTTTAATTCTTATGCATTGCCTGCCATAATAGTAATATCACGAAATTTGAAAAATTATGTCATATATTCGTAATTCTATATTATATTGATAGATTAACTAAATATCCGCATCCGCATTCGTGGATATTTAAATTAAAGATCCGCATCCGCAGATGTTGAAAACCTGACATCCGGTCCACCACTAATATATATATATATATATGATTCAACTCGGAATGGTCCCCTGAGATCTTTTATGTTAGACACAGACCGTGCATGGAACAATTAACTCTTCTGGGAAAATTAAATCGACTATACAGTAGTTCCAATAAGTAATAATAAATGATAAATACTATAGTTTTTCTTTTTAGTGATGTTACCCCGACGTTCATTTGCTTTAATTTAATAAATAGCGCAATCTGGCAACTCAACCCTAATAATGTGCCTGCCTTCTAGGTCTTCTAAGTCAGCTGGCTGGTTAAGTCAACTGGCTGGTTAAGCCAACTGTCAAGAATATATGCTTTAATTAAATAAAGAGCGCAATCTGGCAACTCAACCAGTTAAGGCAGCTGACTGATTAGGAACTTATAAGACAGCGGACGCTCGGCTGAAGTCACAATATGCGCTTGGCTCCTGCCAAGCGAACACTCCTCTCTCCTCCTCTCTCTCTCTCTTAGGTTAGGTATACCCCTTTGGGGATGAGGCCGTCCCACCTCCTCCCCCAAAGAGGTCTCCCCCAGGTTGCTGGGGTAGTTCATTGGAACTTGGGGGCTAACTCCTCCCCATAGTTGCGTAACCCCTCGTTGCTTAACCTCTTGCAACATTCCCTATTGTTGCATAACCTCTTGCTACATCCCCCTTTTGGCATCACCTCTTGCAACATTTCATTTGCAAAATTGATCAACATTTGCAATTGCATTGCACTCTCTCCTTTTGCGCCCATGCTACTCATTCCCCTCCATTAAGTTTACTTTAGAAGTGGAACAAAACATTTCAATCCCGTTTTTGGACGTGCGTGTACATAGAGAAAGCCTAGGTCTTAAGTTTAGTATTTATCGAAAAAAAAGAACACTTTGTCTTGCGTACACTTTTGCTCCGGACATGACACCCTCATCAAGAAAGCCATATTTTCTTCAACGTTTCTCCGCTCTCTTAGGATCGCCAGTCCGGAATACATGAATGCCGAATTAGAAGAAATCAACAGTATTGGAAGTGATTTGTCTTACCCACCTGCTTTTTTGGAATCTTGTCTTAACAAGACAAAACAAACTTTCTATCGTGTGAATAATAACCCTCGCACTTTATCGAAGAATATTTTAGTACTTCCAGTTTTTCAAGGCTTTTTAGGAATTGCTAATATACTTAAACTTTTAAATATTAATGTAGTATTTTCATATGATAATATTTTGAAAAATATCATAGTAAAAAGTAGTCCTGCAATAATTCAGGCATTATCTATAAAATTGGTTGTAAACAATGTGATTCCTTTTACATTGGACAGACGGGAAAAGATTTGCACACGCGTGTAAAACAGCATCAATATTCCGTAGAACGAGACAGTCGTCCAGTGCCCTTCTCGTCCATTTGTCAGAGTTATCGCACTGTATTGATTGGAATAATGTTTCAGTTTTGTTTTACTCAAGCAACATTGTTAATAGAAATAATCTTGAGTCTGCCATTATTCAACTTACAAATAATTTCAGCATTAGCCAGGGCTTTATTTCGCTTGATCCTGTTGTTTTGAATTCGTTCAGAACGGACAATTTTTATTTTTCTATTTTTTTTTCGAACTTGTTATTTATTTCAGTGCTCCTGAGGATGTCATTAGACGAAAGCGCTTGAGCACCATTCTGTTTCCTTTTTCCTTCGTGGTTATTTTCATCATAAATATATTATTCACGTGTTACTTTCGTGAAATAATTTTCATATACACACACACATATATATATATATATTCAGTGGTGGACCGGATATCCGCATCCCAGATATCCGCTTCGCATCCGCACTTCTGACTGAGGATGTTATGCGGATATTACCTCTAATAAATTATGCAATTTACAATTAAATTAGCTTATAAAGTAGCTTATAAGGCCCAGTCATGAACATTTCATATAAAGTATTAATTATTAATGAAAAAACAAATAGATAAACCTCAAAATATAAATACCTGGTAACACAGAAAATTGAATGAAACTTGTTTCATTGAATTTTCTGTGGCTGAAACTCTTGAGAAAGTTATTATTTTTATCATAATGAAAATATTAATATTAATTTTAATTCTTATGCATTGCCTGCCATAATAGTAATATCACGAAATTTGAAAAATTATGTCATATATTCGTAATTCTATATTATATTGATAGATTAACTAAATATCCGCATCCGCATTCGTGGATATTTAAATTAAAGATCCGCATCCGCAGATGTTGAAAACCTGACATCCGGTCCACCACTAATATATATATATATATATGATTCAACTCGGAATGGTCCCCTGAGATCTTTTATGTTAGACACAGACCGTGCATGGAACAATTAACTCTTCTGGGAAAATTAAATCGACTATACAGTAGTTCCAATAAGTAATAATAAATGATAAATACTATAGTTTTTCTTTTTAGTGATGTTACCCCGACGTTCATTTGCTTTAATTTAATAAATAGCGCAATCTGGCAACTCAACCCTAATAATGTGCCTGCCTTCTAGGTCTTCTAAGTCAGCTGGCTGGTTAAGTCAACTGGCTGGTTAAGCCAACTGTCAAGAATATATGCTTTAATTAAATAAAGAGCTCAATCTGGCAACTCAACCAGTTAAGGCAGCTGACTGATTAGGAACTTATAAGACAGCGGACGCTCGGCTGAAGTCACAATATGCGCTTGGCTCCTGCCAAGCGAACACTCCTCTCTCCTCCTCTCTCTCTCTCTTAGGTTAGGTATACCCCTTTGGGGATGAGGCCGTCCCACCTCCTCCCCCAAAGAGGTCTCCCCCAGGTTGCTGGGGTAGTTCATTGGAACTTGGGGGCTAACTCCTCCCCATAGTTGCGTAACCCCTCGTTGCTTAACCTCTTGCAACATTCCCTATTGTTGCATAACCTCTTGCTACATCCCCCTTTTGGCATCACCCTTGCAACATTTCATTTGCAAAATTGATCAACATTTGCAATTGCATTGCACTCTCTCCTTTTGCGCCCATGCTACTCATTCCCCTCCATTAAGTTTACTTTAGAAGTGGAACAAAACATTTCAATCCCGTTTTTGGACGTGCGTGTACATAGAGAAAGCCTAGGTCTTAAGTTTAGTATTTATCGAAAAAAAGAACACTTTGTCTTGCGTACACTTTTGCTCCGGACATGACACCCTCATCAAGAAAGCCATATTTTCTTCAACGTTTCTCCGCTCTCTTAGGATCGCCAGTCCGGAATACATGAATGCCGAATTAGAAGAAATCAACAGTATTGGAAGTGATTTGTCTTACCCACCTGCTTTTTTGGAATCTTGTCTTAACAAGGCAAAACAAACTTTCTATCGTGTGAATAATAACCCTCGCACTTTATCGAAGAATATTTTAGTACTTCCAGTTTTTCAAGCTTTTTAGGAATTGCTAATATACTTAAACTTTTAAATATTAATGTAGTATTTTCATATGATAATATTTTGAAAAATATCATTGTAAAAAGTAGTCCTGCCAATAATTCAGGCATTATCTATAAAATTTGTTGTAAACAATGGATTCCTTTTACATTGGACAGACGGGAAAAGATTTGCACACGCGTGTAAAACAGCATCAATATTCCGTTAGAACGAGACAGTCGTCCAGTGCCCTTCTCGTCCATTTGTCAGAGTTATCGCACTGTATTGATTGGAATAATGTTTCAGTTTTGTTTTACTCAAGCAACATTGTTAATAGAAATAATCTTGAGTCTGCCATTATTCAACTTACAAATAATTTCAGCATTAGCCATGGCTTTATTTCGCTTGATCCTGTTGTTTGAATTCGTTCAGAACGGACAATTTTTATTTTTCTATTTTTTAATTGTTATGCATTGCCTGCCATAATAGTAATATCACGAAATTTGAAAAATTATGTCATATATTCGTAATTCTATATTATATTGATAGATTAACTAAATATCGCATCCGCATTCGTGGATATTTAAATTAAAGATCCGCATCCGCAGATGTTGAAAACCTGACATCCGGTCCACCACTAATATATATATATATATATATGATTCAACTCGGAATGGTCCCCTGAGATCTTTTATGTTAGACACAGACCGTGCATGGAACAATTAACTCTTCTGGGAAAATTAAATCGACTATACAGTAGTTCCAATAAGTAATAATAAATGATAAATACTATAGTTTTTCTTTTTAGTGATGTTACCCCGACGTTCATTTGCTTTAATTTAATAAATAGCGCAATCTGGCAACTCAACCCTAATAATGTGCCTGCCTTCTAGGTCTTCTAAGTCAGCTGGCTGGTTAAGTCAACTGGCTGGTTAAGCCAACTGTCAAGAATATATGCTTTAATTAAATAAAGAGCGCAATCTGGCAACTCAACCAGTTAAGGCAGCTGACTGATTAGGAACTTATAAGACAGCGGACGCTCGGCTGAAGTCACAATATGCGCTTGGCTCCTGCCAAGCGAACACTCCTCTCTCCTCCTCTCTCTCTCTCTTAGGTTAGGTATACCCCTTTGGGGATGAGGCCGTCCCACCTCCTCCCCCAAAGAGGTCTCCCCCAGGTTGCTGGGTAGTTCATTGGAACTTGGGGGCTAACTCCTCCCCATAGTTGCGTAACCCCTCGTTGCTTAACCTCTTGCAACATTCCCTATTGTTGCATAACCTCTTGCTACATCCCCCTTTTGGCATCACCTCTTGCAACATTTCATTTGCAAATTGATCAACATTTGCAATTGCATTGCACTCTCTCCTTTTGCGCCCATGCTACTCATTCCCCTCCATTAAGTTTACTTTAGAAGTGGAACAAAACATTTCAATCCCGTTTTTGGACGTGCGTGTACATAGAGAAAGCCTAGGTCTTAAGTTTAGTATTTATCGAAAAAAAAGAACACTTTGTCTTGCGTACACTTTTGCTCCGGACATGACACCCTCATCAAGAAAGCCATATTTTCTTCAACGTTTCTCCGCTCTCTTAGGATCGCCAGTCCGGAATACATGAATGCCGAATTAGAAGAAATCAACAGTATTGGAAGTGATTTGTCTTACCCACCTGCTTTTTTGGAATCTTGTCTTAACAAGGCAAAACAAACTTTCTATCGTGTGAATAATAACCCTCGCACTTTATCGAAGAATATTTTAGTACTTCCAGTTTTTCAAGGCTTTTTAGGAATTGCTAATATACTTAAACTTTTAAATATTAATGTAGTATTTTCATATGATAATATTTTGAAAAATATCATAGTAAAAAGTAGTCCTGCAATAATTCAGGCATTATCTATAAAATTGGTTGTAAACAATGTGATTCCTTTTACATTGGACAGACGGGAAAAGATTTGCACACGCGTGTAAAACAGCATCAATATTCCGTTAGAACGAGACAGTCGTCCAGTGCCCTTCTCGTCCATTTGTCAGAGTTATCGCACTGTATTGATTGGAATAATGTTTCAGTTTTGTTTTACTCAAGCAACATTGTTAATAGAAATAATCTTGAGTCTGCCATTATTCAACATACAAATAATTTCAGCATTAGCCAGGGCTTTATTTCGCTTGATCCTGTTGTTTTGAATTCGTTCAGAACGGACAATTTTTATTTTTCTATTTTTTTTCTCGAACTTGTTATTTATTTCAGTGCTCCTGAGGATGTCATTAGACGAAAGCGCTTGAGCACCATTCTGTTTCCTTTTTCCTTCGTGGTTATTTTCATCATAAATATATTATTCACGTGTACTTTCGTGAAATAATTTTCATACACACACACACATATATATATATATATATTCAGTGGTGGACCGGATATCCGCATCCCAGATATCCGCTTCAGCATCCGCACTTCTGACTGAGGATGTTATGCGGATATTACCTCTAATAAATTATGCAATTTACAATTAAATTAGCTTATAAAGTAGCTTATAAGGCCCAGTCATGAACATTTCATATAAAGTATTAATTATTAATGAAAAAACAAATAGATAAACCTCAAAATATAAATACCTGGTAAGACAGAAAATTGAATGAAACTTGTTTCATTGAATTTTCTGTGGCTGAAACTCTTGAGAAAGTTATTATTTTTATCATAATGAAAATATTAATATTAATTTTAATTCTTATGCATTGCCTGCCATAATAGTAATATCACGAAATTTGAAAAATTATGTCATATATTCATAATTCTATATTATATTGATAGATTAACTAAATATCCGCATCCGCATCCGTGGATATTTAAATTAAAGATCCGCATCCGCAGATGTTGAAAACCTGACATCCGGTCCACCACTAATATATATATATATATATGATTCAACTCGGAATGGTCCCCTGAGATTCATGTTAGACACAGACCGTGCATGGAACAATTAACTCTTCTGGGAAAATTAAATCGACTATACAGTAGTTCCAATAAGTAATAATAAATGATAAATACTATAGTTTTTCTTTTTCGTGATGTTACCCCGACGTTCATTTGCTTTAATTTAATAAATAGCGCAATCTGGCAACTCAACCCTAATAATGTGCCTGCCTTCTAGGTCTTCTAAGTGCTGGCTGGTTAAGTCAACTGGCTGGTTAAGCCAACTGTCAAGAATATATGCTTTAATTAAATAAAGAGCGCAATCTGGCAACTCAGCCAGTTAAGGCAGCTGACTGATTAGGAACTTATAAGACAGCGGACGCTCGGCTGAAGTCACAATATGCGCTTGGCTCCTGCCAAGCGAACACTCCTCTCTCCTCCTCTCTCTCTCTTAGGTTAGGTATACCCCTTTGGGGATGAGGCCGTCCCACTCTCCCCCAAAGAGGTCTCCCCAGGTTGCTGGGGTAGTTCATTGGAACTTGGGGGCTAACTCCTCCCCATAGTTGCGTAACCCCTCGTTGCTTAACCTCTTGCAACATTCCCTATTGTTGCATAACCTCTTGCTACATCCCCCTTTTGGCATC
Source organism: Bathynomus jamesi (assembly GCA_023014485.1). NCBI lineage: Eukaryota > Metazoa > Arthropoda > Malacostraca > Isopoda > Cirolanidae > Bathynomus > Bathynomus jamesi. The sequence goes on along the minus strand of JAJOZX010016250.1, from coordinate 46,471 downwards.
ACCTCTTGCAACATTTCATTTGCAAAATTGATCAACATTTGCAATTGCATTGCACTCTCTCCTTTTGCGCCCATGCTACTCATTCCCCTCCATTAAGTTTACTTTAGAAGTGGAACAAAACATTTCAATCCCGTTTTTGGACGTGCGTGTACATAGAGAAAGCCTAGGTCTTAAGTTTAGTATTTATCGAAAAAAAAGAACACTTTGTCTTGCGTACACTTTTGCTCCGGACATGACACCCTCATCAAGAAAGCCATATTTTCTTCAACGTTTCTCCGCTCTCTTAGGATCGCCAGTCCGGAATACATGAATGCCGAATTAGAAGAAATCAACAGTATTGGAAGTGATTTGTCTTACCCACCTGCTTTTTTGGAATCTTGTCTTAACAAGGCAAAACAAACTTTCTATCGTGTGAATAATAACCCTCGCACTTTATCGAAGAATATTTTAGTACTTCCAGTTTTTCAAGGCTTTTTAGGAATTGCTAATATACTTAAACTTTTAAATATTAATGTAGTATTTTCATATGATAATATTTTGAAAAATATCATAGTAAAAAGTAGTCCTGCCAATAATTCAGGCATTATCTATAAAATTTGTTGTAAACAATGTGATTCCTTTTACATTGGACAGACGGGAAAAGATTTGCACACGCGTGTAAAACAGCATCAATATTCCGTTAGAACGAGACAGTCGTCCAGTGCCCTTCTCGTCCATTTGTCAGAGTTATCGCACTGTATTGATTGGAATAATGTTTCAGTTTTGTTTTACTCAAGCAACATTGTTAATAGAAATAATCTTGAGTCTGCCATTATTCAACTTACAAATAATTTCAGCATTAGCCATGGCTTTATTTCGCTTGATCCTGTTGTTTTGAATTCGTTCAGAACGGACAATTTTTATTTTTCTATTTTTAATTGTTATGCATTGCCTGCCATAATAGTAATATCACGAAATTTGAAAAATTATGTCATATATTCGTAATTCTATATTATATTGATAGATTAACTAAATATCCGCATCCGCATTCGTGGATATTTAAATTAAAGATCCGCATCCGCAGATGTTGAAAACCTGACATCCGGTCCACCACTAATATATATATATATATATGATTCAACTCGGAATGGTCCCCTGAGATCTTTTATGTTAGACACAGACCGTGCATGGAACAATTAACTCTTCTGGGAAAATTAAATCGACTATACAGTAGTTCCAATAAGTAATAATAAATGATAAATACTATAGTTTTTCTTTTTAGTGTTACCCCGACGTTCATTTGCTTTAATTTAATAAATAGCGCAATCTGGCAACTCAACCCTAATAATGTGCCTGCCTTCTAGGTCTTCTAAGTCAGCTGGCTGGTTAAGTCAACTGGCTGGTTAAGCCAACTGTCAAGAATATATGCTTTAATTAAATAAAGAGCGCAATCTGGCAACTCAACCAGTTAAGGCAGCTGACTGATTAGGAACTTATAAGACAGCGGACGCTCGGCTGAAGTCACAATATGCGCTTGGCTCCTGCCAAGCGAACACTCCTCTCTCCTCCTCTCTCTCTCTCTTAGGTTAGGTATACCCCTTTGGGGATGAGGCCGTCCCACCTCCTCCCCCAAAGAGGTCTCCCCCAGGTTGCTGGGGTAGTTCATTGGAACTTGGGGGCTAACTCCTCCCCATAGTTGCGTAACCCCTCGTTGCTTAACCTCTTGCAACATTCCCTATTGTTGCATAACCTCTTGCTACATCCCCCTTTTGGCATCACCTCTTGCAACATTTCATTTGCAAAATTGATCAACATTTGCAATTGCATTGCACTCTCTCCTTTTGCGCCCATGCTACTCATTCCCCTCCATTAAGTTTACTTTAGAAGTGGAACAAAACATTTCAATCCCGTTTTTGGACGTGCGTGTACATAGAGAAAGCCTAGGTCTTAAGTTTAGTATTTATCGAAAAAAAAGAACACTTTGTCTTGCGTACACTTTTGCTCCGGACATGACACCCTCATCAAGAAAGCCATATTTTCTTCAACGTTTCTCCGCTCTCTTAGGATCGCCAGTCCGGAATACATGAATGCCGAATTAGAAGAAATCAACAGTATTGGAAGTGATTTGTCTTACCCACCTGCTTTTTTGGAATCTTGTCTTAACAAGGCAAAACAAACTTTCTATCGTGTGAATAATAACCCTCGCACTTTATCGAAGAATATTTTAGTACTTCCAGTTTTTCAAGGCTTTTTAGGAATTGCTAATATACTTAAACTTTTAAATATTAATGTAGTATTTTCATATGATAATATTTTGAAAAATATCATAGTAAAAAGTAGTCCTGCAATAATTCAGGCATTATCTATAAAATTGGTTGTAAACAATGTGATTCCTTTTACATTGGACAGACGGGAAAAGATTTGCACACGCGTGTAAAACAGCATCAATATTCCGTTAGAACGAGACAGTCGTCCAGTGCCCTTCTCGTCCATTTGTCAGAGTTATCGCACTGTATTGATTGGAATAATGTTTCAGTTTTGTTTTACTCAAGCAACATTGTTAATAGAAATAATCTTGAGTCTGCCATTATTCAACTTACAAATAATTTCAGCATTAGCCAGGGCTTTATTTCGCTTGATCCTGTTGTTTTGAATTCGTTCAGAACGGACAATTTTTATTTTTCTATTTTTTTTCTCGAACTTGTTATTTATTTCAGTGCTCCTGAGGATGTCATTAGACGAAAGCGCTTGAGCACCATTCTGTTTCCTTTTTCCTTCGTGGTTATTTTCATCATAAATATATTATTCACGTGTTACTTTCGTGAAATAATTTTCATACACACACACACACATATATATATATATATATTCAGTGGTGGACCGGATATCCGCATCCCCAGATATCCGCTTCAGCATCCGCACTTCTGACTGAGGATGTTATGCGGATATTACCTCTAATAAATTATGCAATTTACAATTAAATTAGCTTATAAAGTAGCTTATAAGGCCCAGTCATGAACATTTCATATAAAGTATTAATTATTAATGAAAAAACAAATAGATAAACCTCAAAATATAAATACCTGGTAACACAGAAAATTGAATGAAACTTGTTTCATTGAATTTTCTGTGGCTGAAACTCTTGAGAAAGTTATTATTTTTATCATAATGAAAATATTAATATTAATTTAATTCTTATGCATTGCCTGCCATAATAGTAATATCACGAAATTTGAAAAATTATGTCATATATTCATAATTCTATATTATATTGATAGATTAACTAAATATCCGCATCCGCATCCGTGGATATTTAAATTAAAGATCCGCATCCGCAGATGTTGAAAACCTGACATCCGGTCCACCACTAATATATATATATATATATGATTCAACTCGGAATGGTCCCCTGAGATCTTTTATGTTAGACACAGACCGTGCATGGAACAATTAACTCTTCTGGGAAAATTAAATCGACTATACAGTAGTTCCAATAAGTAATAATAAATGATAAATACTATAGTTTTTCTTTTTCGTGATGTTACCCCGACGTTCATTTGCTTTAATTTAATAAATAGCGCAATCTGGCAACTCAACCCTAATAATGTGCCTGCCTTCTAGGTCTTCTAAGTCAGCTGGCTGGTTAAGTCAACTGGCTGGTTAAGCCAACTGTCAAGAATATATGCTTTAATTAAATAAAGAGCGCAATCTGGCAACTCACCAGTTAAGGCAGCTGACTGATTAGGAACTTATAAGACAGCGGACGCTCGGCTGAAGTCACAATATGCGCTTGGCTCCTGCCAAGCGAACACTCCTCTCTCCTCCTCTCTCTCTCTCTTAGGTTAGGTATACCCCTTTGGGGATGAGGCCGTCCCACCTCTCCCCCAAAGAGGTCTCCCCCAGGTTGCTGGGGTAGTTCATTGGAACTTGGGGGCTAACTCCTCCCCATAGTTGCGTAACCCCTCGTTGCTTAACCTCTTGCAACATTCCCTATTGTTGCATAACCTCTTGCTACATCCCCCTTTTGGCATCACCTCTTGCAACATTTCATTTGCAAAATTGATCAACATTTGCAATTGCATTGCACTCTCTCCTTTTGCGCCCATGCTACTCATTCCCCTCCATTAAGTTTACTTTAGAAGTGGAACAAAACATTTCAATCCCGTTTTTGGACGTGCGTGTACATAGAGAAAGCCTAGGTCTTAAGTTTAGTATTTATCGAAAAAAAAGAACACTTTGTCTTGCGTACACTTTTGCTCCGGACATGACACCCTCATCAAGAAAGCCATATTTTCTTCAACGTTTCTCCGCTCTCTTAGGATCGCCAGTCCGGAATACATGAATGCCGAATTAGAAGAAATCAACAGTATTGGAAGTGATTTGTCTTACCCACCTGCTTTTTGGAATCTTGTCTTAACAAGGCAAAACAAACTTTCTATCGTGTGAATAATAACCCTCGCACTTTATCGAAGAATATTTTAGTACTTCCAGTTTTTCAAGGCTTTTTAGGAATTGCTAATATACTTAAACTTTTAAATATTAATGTAGTATTTTCATATGATAATATTTTGAAAAATATCATAGTAAAAAGTAGTCCTGCCAATAATTCAGGCATTATCTATAAAATTGGTTGTAAACAATGTGATTCCTTTTACATTGGACAGACGGGAAAAGATTTGCACACGCGTGTAAAACAGCATCAATATTCCGTTAGAACGAGACAGTCGTCCAGTGCCCTTCTCGTCCATTTGTCAGAGTTATCGCACTGTATTGATTGGAATAATGTTTCAGTTTTGTTTTACTCAAGCAACATTGTTAATAGAAATAATCTTGAGTCTGCCATTATTCAACTTACAAATAATTTCAGCATTAGCCAGGGCTTTATTTCGCTTGATCCTGTTGTTTTGAATTCGTTCAGAACGGACAATTTTTATTTTTCTATTTTTTTTTCTCGAACTTGTTATTTATTTCAGTGCTCCTGAGGATGTCATTAGACGAAAGCGCTTGAGCACCATTCTGTTTCCTTTTTCCTTCGTGGTTATTTTCATCATAAATATATTATTCACGTGTTACTTTCGTGAAATAATTTTCATATACACACACACACATATATATATATATATATTCAGTGGTGGACCGGATATCCGCATCCCCAGATATCCGCTTCGCATCCGCACTTCTGACTGAGGATGTTATGCGGATATTACCTCTAATAAATTATGCAATTTACAATTAAATTAGCTTATAAAGTAGCTTATAAGGCCCAGTCATGAACATTTCATATAAAGTATTAATTATTAATGAAAAAACAAATAGATAAACCTCAAAATATAAATACCTGGTAACACAGAAAATTGAATGAAACTTGTTTCATTGAATTTTCTGTGGCTGAAACTCTTGAGAAAGTTATTATTTTTATCATAATGAAAATATTAATATTAATTTTAATTCTTATGCATTGCCTGCCATAATAGTAATATCACGAAATTTGAAAAATTATGTCATATATTCATAATTCTATATTATATTGATAGATTAACTAAATATCCGCATCCGTGGATATTTAAATTAAAGATCCGCATCCGCAGATGTTGAAAACCTGACATCCGGTCCACCACTAATATATATATATATATATGATTCAACTCGGAATGGTCCCCTGAGATCTTTTATGTTAGACACAGACCGTGCATGGAACAATTAACTCTTCTGGGAAAATTAAATCGACTATACAGTAGTTCCAATAAGTAATAATAAATGATAAATACTATAGTTTTTCTTTTTCGTGATGTTACCCCGACGTTCATTTGCTTTAATTTAATAAATAGCGCAATCTGGCAACTCAACCCTAATAATGTGCCTGCCTTCTAGGTCTTCTAAGTCAGCTGGCTGGTTAAGTCAACTGGCTGGTTAAGCCAACTGTCAAGAATATATGCTTTAATTAAATAAAGAGCGCAATCTGGCAACTCACCAGTTAAGGCAGCTGACTGATTAGGAACTTATAAGACAGCGGACGCTCGGCTGAAGTCACAATATGCGCTTGGCTCCTGCCAAGCGAACACTCCTCTCTCCTCCTCTCTCTCTCTTAGGTTAGGTATACCCCTTTGGGGATGAGGCCGTCCCACCTCCTCCCCCAAAGAGGTCTCCCCCAGGTTGCTGGGGTAGTTCATTGGAACTTGGGGGCTAACTCCTCCCCATAGTTGCGTAACCCCTCGTTGCTTAACCTCTTGCAACATTCCCTATTGTTGCATAACCTCTTGCTACATCCCCCTTTTGGCATCACCTCTTGCAACATTTCATTTGCAAAATTGATCAACATTTGCAATTGCATTGCACTCTCTCCTTTTGCGCCCATGCTACTCATTCCCCTCCATTAAGTTTACTTTAGAAGTGGAACAAAACATTTCAATCCCGTTTTTGGACGTGCGTTACATAGAGAAAGCCTAGGTCTTAAGTTTAGTATTTATCGAAAAAAAAGAACACTTTGTCTTGCGTACACTTTTGCTCCGGACATGACACCCTCATCAAGAAAGCCATATTTTCTTCAACGTTTCTCCGCTCTCTTAGGATCGCCAGTCCGGAATACATGAATGCCGAATTAGAAGAAATCAACAGTATTGGAAGTGATTTGTCTTACCCACCTGCTTTTTTGGAATCTTGTCTTAACAAGGCAAAACAAACTTTCTATCGTGTGAATAATAACCCTCGCACTTTATCGAAGAATATTTTAGTACTTCCAGTTTTTCAAGGCTTTTTAGGAATTGCTAATATACTTAAACTTTTAAATATTAATGTAGTATTTTCATATGATAATATTTTGAAAAATATCATAGTAAAAAGTAGTCCTGCAATAATTCAGGCATTATCTATAAAATTGGTTGTAAACAATGTGATTCCTTTTACATTGGACAGACGGGAAAAGATTTGCACACGCGTGTAAAACAGCATCAATATTCCGTTAGAACGAGACAGTCGTCCAGTGCCCTTCTCGTCCATTTGTCAGAGTTATCGCACTGTATTGATTGGAATAATGTTTCAGTTTTGTTTTACTCAAGCAACATTGTTAATAGAAATAATCTTGAGTCTGCCATTATTCAACATACAAATAATTTCAGCATTAGCCAGGGCTTTATTTCGCTTGATCCTGTTGTTTTGAATTCGTTCAGAACGGACAATTTTTATTTTTCTATTTTTTTTTCTCGAACTTGTTATTTATTTCAGTGCTCCTGAGGATGTCATTAGACGAAAGCGCTTGAGCACCATTCTGTTTCCTTTTTCCTTCGTGGTTATTTTCATCATAAATATATTATTCACGTGTTACTTTCGTGAAATAATTTTCATACACACACACACATATATATATATATATTCAGTGGTGGACCGGATATCCGCATCCACAGATATCCGCTTCGCATCCGCACTTCTGACTGAGGATGTTATGCGGATATTACCTCTAATAAATTATGCAATTTACAATTAAATTAGCTTATAAAGTAGCTTATAAGGCCCAGTCATGAACATTTCATATAAAGTATTAATTATTAATGAAAAAACAAATAGATAAACCTCAAAATAAAATACCTGGTAAGACAGAAAATTGAATGAAACTTGTTTCATTGAATTTTCTGTGGCTGAAACTCTTGAGAAAGTTATTATTTTTATCATAATGAAAATATTAATATTAATTTTAATTCTTATGCATTGCCTGCCATAATAGTAATATCACGAAATTTGAAAAATTATGTCATATATTCATAATTCTATATTATATTGATAGATTAACTAAATATCCGCATCCGCATCCGTGGATATTTAAATTAAAGATCCGCATCCGCAGATGTTGAAAACCTGACATCCGGTCCACCACTAATATATATATATATATATGATTCAACTCGGAATGGTCCCCTGAGATCTTTCATGTTAGACACAGACCGTGCATGGAACAATTAACTCTTCTGGGAAAATTAAATCGACTATACAGTAGTTCCAATAAGTAATAATAAATGATAAATACTATAGTTTTTCTTTTTCGTGATGTTACCCCGACGTTCATTTGCTTTAATTTAATAAATAGCGCAATCTGGCAACTCAACCCTAATAATGTGCCTGCCTTCTAGGTCTTCTAAGTCTGCTGGCTGGTTAAGTCAACTGGCTGGTTAAGCCAACTGTCAAGAATATATGCTTTAATTAAATAAAGAGCTCAATCTGGCAACTCAGCCAGTTAAGGCAGCTGACTGATTAGGAACTTATAAGACAGCGGACGCTCGGCTGAAGTCACAATATGCGCTTGGCTCCTGCCAAGCGAACACTCCTCTCTCCTCCTCTCTCTCTCTCTTAGGTTAGGTATACCCCTTTGGGGATGAGGCCGTCCCACCTCTCCCCCAAAGAGGTCTCCCCAGGTTGCTGGGGTAGTTCATTGGAACTTGGGGGCTAACTCCTCCCCATAGTTGCGTAACCCCTCGTTGCTTAACCTCTTGCAACATTCCCTATTGTTGCATAACCTCTTGCTACATCCCCCTTTTGGCATCACCTCTTGCAACATTTCATTTGCAAAATTGATCAACATTTGCAATTGCATTGCACTCTCTCCTTTTGCGCCCATGCTACTCATTCCCCTCCATTAAGTTTACTTTAGAAGTGGAACAAAACATTTCAATCCCGTTTTTGGACGTGCGTGTACATAGAGAAAGCCTAGGTCTTAAGTTTAGTATTTATCGAAAAAAAAGAACACTTTGTCTTGCGTACACTTTTGCTCCGGACATGACACCCTCATCAAGAAAGCCATATTTTCTTCAACGTTTCTCCGCTCTCTTAGGATCGCCAGTCCGGAATACATGAATGCCGAATTAGAAGAAATCAACAGTATTGGAAGTGATTTGTCTTACCCACCTGCTTTTTTGGAATCTTGTCTTAACAAGGCAAAACAAACTTTCTATCGTGTGAATAATAACCCTCGCACTTTATCGAAGAATATTTTAGTACTTCCAGTTTTTCAAGGCTTTTTAGGAATTGCTAATATACTTAAACTTTTAAATATTAATGTAGTATTTTCATATGATAATATTTTGAAAAATATCATAGTAAAAAGTAGTCCTGCCAATAATTCAGGCATTATCTATAAAATTTGTTGTAAACAATGTGATTCCTTTTACATTGGACAGACGGGAAAAGATTTGCACACGCGTGTAAAACAGCATCAATATTCCGTTAGAACGAGACAGTCGTCCAGTGCCCTTCTCGTCCATTTGTCAGAGTTATCGCACTGTATTGATTGGAATAATGTTTCAGTTTTGTTTTACTCAAGCAACATTGTTAATAGAAATAATCTTGAGTCTGCCATTATTCAACTTACAAATAATTTCAGCATTAGCCAGGGCTTTATTTCGCTTGATCCTGTTGTTTTGAATTCGTTCAGAACGGACAATTTTTATTTTTCTATTTTTTAATTGTTATGCATTGCCTGCCATAATAGTAATATCACGAAATTTGAAAAATTATGTCATATATTCGTAATTCTATATTATATTGATAGATTAACTAAATATTCGCATCCGCATTCGTGGATATTTAAATTAAAGATCCGCATCCGCAGATGTTGAAAACCTGACATCCGGTCCACCACTAATATATATATATATATATATATGATTCAACTCGGAATGGTCCCCTGAGATCTTTTATGTTAGACACAGACCGTGCATGGAACAATTAACTCTTCTGGGAAAATTAAATCGACTATACAGTAGTTCCAATAAGTAATAATAAATGATAAATACTATAGTTTTTCTTTTTAGTGATGTTACCCCGACGTTCATTTGCTTTAATTTAATAAATAGCGCAATCTGGCAACTCAACCCTAATAATGTGCCTGCCTTCTAGGTCTTCTAAGTCAGCTGGCTGGTTAAGTCAACTGGCTGGTTAAGCCAACTGTCAAGAATATATGCTTTAATTAAATAAAGAGCGCAATCTGGCAACTCAACCAGTTAAGGCAGCTGACTGATTAGGAACTTATAAGACAGCGGACGCTCGGCTGAAGTCACAATATGCGCTTGGCTCCTGCCAAGCGAACACTCCTCTCTCCTCCTCTCTCTCTCTCTTAGGTTAGGTATACCCCTTTGGGGATGAGGCCGTCCCACCTCCTCCCCCAAAGAGGTCTCCCCCAGGTTGCTGGGGTAGTTCATTGGAACTTGGGGGCTAACTCCTCCCCATAGTTGCGTAACCCCTCGTTGCTTAACCTCTTGCAACATTCCCTATTGTTGCATAACCTCTTGCTACATCCCCCTTTTGGCATCACCTCTTGCAACATTTCATTTGCAAAATTGATCAACATTTGCAATTGCATTGCACTCTCTCCTTTTGCGCCCATGCTACTCATTCCCCTCCATTAAGTTTACTTTAGAAGTGGAACAAAACATTTCAATCCCGTTTTTGGACGTGCGTTACATAGAGAAAGCCTAGGTCTTAAGTTTAGTATTTATCGAAAAAAAAGAACACTTTGTCTTGCGTACACTTTTGCTCCGGACATGACACCCTCATCAAGAAAGCCATATTTTCTTCAACGTTTCTCCGCTCTCTTAGGATCGCCAGTCCGGAATACATGAATGCCGAATTAGAAGAAATCAACAGTATTGGAAGTGATTTGTCTTACCCACCTGCTTTTTTGGAATCTTGTCTTAACAAGGCAAAACAAACTTTCTATCGTGTGAATAATAACCCTCGCACTTTATCGAAGAATATTTTAGTACTTCCAGTTTTTCAAGGCTTTTTAGGAATTGCTAATATACTTAAACTTTTAAATATTAATGTAGTATTTTCATATGATAATATTTTGAAAAATATCATAGTAAAAAGTAGTCCTGCAAATAATTCAGGCATTATCTATAAAATTGGTTGTAAACAATGTGATTCCTTTTACATTGGACAGACGGGAAAAGATTTGCACACGCGTGTAAAACAGCATCAATATTCCGTTAGAACGAGACAGTCGTCCAGTGCCCTTCTCGTCCATTTGTCAGAGTTATCGCACTGTATTGATTGGAATAATGTTTCAGTTTTGTTTTACTCAAGCAACATTGTTAATAGAAATAATCTTGAGTCTGCCATTATTCAACATACAAATAATTTCAGCATTAGCCAGGGCTTTATTTCGCTTGATCCTGTTGTTTTGAATTCGTTCAGAACGGACAATTTTTATTTTTCTATTTTTTTTCTCGAACTTGTTATTTATTTCAGTGCTCCTGAGGATGTCATTAGACGAAAGCGCTTGAGCACCATTCTGTTTCCTTTTCCTTCGTGGTTATTTTCATCATAAATATATTATTCACGTGTTACTTTCGTGAAATAATTTTCATACACACACACACACATATATATATATATATTCAGTGGTGGACCGTATATCCGCATCCACAGATATCCGCTTCAGCATCCGCACTTCTGACTGAGGATGTTATGCGGATATTACCTCTAATAAATTATGCAATTTACAATTAAATTAGCTTATAAAGTAGCTTATAAGGCCCAGTCATGAACATTTCATATAAAGTATTAATTATTAATGAAAAAACAAATAGATAAACCTCAAAATATAAATACCTGGTAAGACAGAAATTGAATGAAACTTGTTTCATTGAATTTTCTGTGGCTGAAACTCTTGAGAAAGTTATTATTTTTATCATAATGAAAATATTAATATTAATTTTAATTCTTATGCATTGCCTGCCATAATAGTAATATCACGAAATTTGAAAAATTATGTCATATATTCATAATTCTATATTATTGATAGATTAACTAAATATCCGCATCCGCATCCGTGGATATTTAAATTAAAGATCCGCATCCGCAGATGTTGAAAACCTGACATCCGGTCCACCACTAATATATATATATATATGATTCAACTCGGAATGGTCCCCTGAGATCTTTCATGTTAGACACAGACCGTGCATGGAACAATTAACTCTTCTGGGAAAATTAAATCGACTATACAGTAGTTCCAATAAGTAATAATAAATGATAAATACTATAGTTTTTCTTTTTCGTGATGTTACCCCGACGTTCATTTGCTTTAATTTAATAAATAGCGCAATCTGGCAACTCAACCCTAATAATGTGCCTGCCTTCTAGGTCTTCTAAGCTGGCTGGTTAAGTCAACTGGCTGGTTAAGCCAACTGTCAAGAATATATGCTTTAATTAAATAAAGAGCTCAATCTGGCAACTCAGCCAGTTAAGGCAGCTGACTGATTAGGAACTTATAAGACAGCGGACGCTCGGCTGAAGTCACAATATGCGCTTGGCTCCTGCCAAGCGAACACTCCTCTCTCCTCCTCTCTCTCTCTTAGGTTAGGTATACCCCTTTGGGGATGAGGCCGTCCCACTCTCCCCCAAAGAGGTCTCCCCCAGGTTGCTGGGGTAGTTCATTGGAACTTGGGGGCTAACTCCTCCCCATAGTTGCGTAACCCCTCGTTGCTTAACCTCTTGCAACATTCCCTATTGTTGCATAACCTCTTGCTACATCCCCCTTTTGGCATCACCTCTTGCAACATTTCATTTGCAAAATTGATCAACATTTGCAATTGCATTGCACTCTCTCCTTTTGCGCCCATGCTACTCATTCCCCTCCATTAAGTTTACTTTAGAAGTGGAACAAAACATTTCAATCCCGTTTTTGGACGTGCGTTACATAGAGAAAGCCTAGGTCTTAAGTTTAGTATTTATCGAAAAAAAAGAACACTTTGTCTTGCGTACACTTTTGCTCCGGACATGACACCCTCATCAAGAAAGCCATATTTTCTTCAACGTTTCTCCGCTCTCTTAGGATCGCCAGTCCGGAATACATGAATGCCGAATTAGAAGAAATCAACAGTATTGGAAGTGATTTGTCTTACCCACCTGCTTTTTTGGAATCTTGTCTTAACAAGGCAAAACAAACTTTCTATCGTGTGAATAATAACCCTCGCACTTTATCGAAGAATATTTTAGTACTTCCAGTTTTTCAAGGCTTTTTAGGAATTGCTAATATACTTAAACTTTTAAATATTAATGTAGTATTTTCATATGATAATATTTTGAAAAATATCATAGTAAAAAGTAGTCCTGCCAATAATTCAGGCATTATCTATAAAATTGTTGTAAACAATGTGATTCCTTTTACATTGGACAGACGGGAAAAGATTTGCACACGCGTGTAAAACAGCATCAATATTCCGTTAGAACGAGACAGTCGTCCAGTGCCCTTCTCGTCCATTTGTCAGAGTTATCGCACTGTATTGATTGGAATAATGTTTCAGTTTTGTTTTACTCAAGCAACATTGTTAATAGAAATAATCTTGAGTCTGCCATTATTCAACATACAAATAATTTCAGCATTAGCCAGGGCTTTATTTCGCTTGATCCTGTGTTTTGAATGAATCGTTCAGAACGGACAATTTTTATTTTTCTATTTTTTTTTCTCGAACTTGTTATTATTTCAGTGCTCCTGAGGATGTCATTAGACGAAAGCGCTTGAGCACCATTCTGTTTCCTTTTTCCTTCGTGGTTATTTTCATCATAAATATATTATTCACGTGTTACTTTCGTGAAATAATTTTCATATACACACAAAACAAAATATATATATATTTCAGTGGTGGACCGGATATCCGCATCCCCAGATATCCGCTTCGCATCCGCACTTCTGACTGAGGATGTTATGCGGATATTACCTCTAATAAATTATGCAATTTACAATTAAATTAGCTTATAAAGTAGCTTATAAGGCCCAGTCATGAACATTTCATATAAAGTATTAATTATTAATGAAAAAAACAAATAGATAAACCTCAAAATATAAATACCTGGTAACAGAAAATTGATGAAACTTGTTTCATTGAATTTTCTGTGGCTGAAAACTCTTGAGAAAGTTATTATTTTTATCATAATGAAAATATTAATATTAATTTAATTCTTATGCATTGCCTGCCATAATAGTAATATCACGAAATTTGAAAAATTACGTCATATATTCGTAATTCAATATTATATTGATAGATTAACTAAATATCCGCATCCGCATTCGTGGATATTTAAATTAAAGATCGCATCCGCAGATGTTGAAAACCTGACATCCGGTCCCCACTAATATATATATAATATATGATTCAACTCGGAATGGTCCCTGAGATCTTTCATGTTAGACACAGACCGTGCATGGAACAATTAACTCTTCTGGGAAAATTAAATCGACTATACAGTCGTTCCAATAAGTAATAATAAATGATAAATACTATAGTTTTTCTTTTTAGTGATGTTACCCCGACGTTCATTTGCTTTAATTTAATAAATAGCGCAATCTGGCAACTCAACCCTAATAATGTGCCTGCCTTCTAGGTCTTCTAAGTCTGCTGGCTGGTTAAGTCAACTGGCTGGTTAAGCCAACTGTCAAGAATATATGCTTTAATTAAATAAAGAGCGCAATCTGGCAACTCAGCCAGTTAAGGCAGCTGACTGATTAGGAACTTATAAGACAGCGGACGCTCGGCTGAAGTCACAATATGCGCTTGGCTCCTGCCAAGCGAACACTCCTCTCTCCTCCTCTCTCTCTCTCTTAGGTTAGGTATACCCCTTTGGGGATGAGGCCGTCCCAGCTCGTCCCCCAAAGAGGTCTCCCCAGGTTGCTGGGTAGTTCATTGGAACTTGGGGGCTAACTCCTCCCATAGTTGCGTAACCCCTCGTTGCTTAACCTCTTGCAACATTCCCTATTGTTGCATAACCTCTTGCTACATCCCCTTTTGGCATCACCTCTTGCAACATTTCATTTGCAAAATTGATCAACATTTGCAATTGCATTGCACTCTCTCCTTTTGCGCCCATGCTACTCATTCCCCTCCATTAAGTTTACTTTAGAAGTGGAACAAAACATTTCAATCCGTTTTTGGACGTGCGTGTACATAGAGAAAGCCTAGGTCTTAAGTTTAGTATTTATCGAAAAAAAGAACACTTAGTCTTGCGTACACTTTTGCTCCGGACATGACACCCTCATCAAGAAAGCCATATTTTCTTCAACGTTCTCCGCTCTCTTAGGATCGCCAGTCCGGAATACATGAATGCCGAATTAGAAGAAATCAACAGTATTGGAAGTGATTTGTCTTACCCACCTGCTTTTTTGGAATCTTGTCTTAACAAGACAAAACAAACTTTCTATCGTGTGAATAATAACCCTCGCACTTTATCGAAGAATATTTTAGTACTTCCAGTTTTTCAAGGCTTTTTAGGAATTGCTAATATACTTAAACTTTTAAATATT
This sequence comes from Bathynomus jamesi, assembly GCA_023014485.1. Lineage (NCBI taxonomy): Eukaryota > Metazoa > Arthropoda > Malacostraca > Isopoda > Cirolanidae > Bathynomus > Bathynomus jamesi. The sequence continues at coordinate 31,203 of JAJOZX010016250.1, read as the reverse complement.
AATGTAGTATTTTCATATGATAATATTTTGAAAAATATCATTGTAAAAAGTAGTCCTGCCAATAATTCAGGCATTATCTATAAAATTTGTTGTAAACAATGTGATTCCTTTTACATTGGACAGACGGGAAAAATTTGCACACGCGTGTAAAACAGCATCAATATTCCTTAGAACGAGACAGTCGTCCAGTGCCCTTCTCGTCCATTGTCAGAGTTATCGCACTGTATTGATTGGAATAATGTTTCAGTTTTGTTTTACTCAAGCACATTGTTAATAGAAATAATCTTGAGTCTGCCATTATTCAACTTACAAATAATTTCAGCATTAGCCAGGCTTTATTTCGCTTGATCCTGTTGTTTTGAATTCGTTCAGAACGGACAATTTTTATTTTTCTATTTTTTAATTGTTATGCATTGCCTGCCATAATAGTAATATCACGAAATTTGAAAAATTATGTCATATATTCGTAATTCTATATTATATTGATAGATTAACTAAATATCCGCATCCGCATCGTGGATATTTAAATTAAAGATCCGCATCCGCAGATGTTGAAAACCTGACATCCGGTCCACCACTAATATATATATATATATATGATTCAACTCGGAATGGTCCCCTGAGATCTTTTATGTTAGACACAGACCGTGCATGGAACAATTAACTCTTCTGGGAAAATTAAATCGACTATACAGTAGTTCCAATAAGTAATAATAAATGATAAATACTATAGTTTTTCTTTTTAGTGATGTTACCCCGACGTTCATTTGCTTTAATTTAATAAATAGCGCAATCTGGCAACTCAACCCTAATAATGTGCCTGCCTTCTAGGTCTTCTAAGTCAGCTGGCTGGTTAAGTCAACTGGCTGGTTAAGCCAACTGTCAAGAATATATGCTTTAATTAAATAAAGAGCGCAATCTGGCAACTCAACCAGTTAAGGCAGCTGACTGATTAGGAACTTATAAGACAGCGGACGCTCGGCTGAAGTCACAATATGCGCTTGGCTCCTGCCAAGCGAACACTCCTCTCTCCTCCTCTCTCTCTCTCTTAGGTTAGGTATACCCCTTTGGGGATGAGGCCGTCCCACCTCCTCCCCCAAAGAGGTCTCCCCCAGGTTGCTGGGGTAGTTCATTGGAACTTGGGGGCTAACTCCTCCCCATAGTTGCGTAACCCCTCGTTGCTTAACCTCTTGCAACATTCCCTATTGTTGCATAACCTCTTGCTACATCCCCCTTTTGGCATCACCTCTTGCAACATTTCATTTGCAAAATTGATCAACATTTGCAATTGCATTGCACTCTCTCCTTTTGCGCCCATGCTACTCATTCCCCTCCATTAAGTTTACTTTAGAAGTGGAACAAAACATTTCAATCCCGTTTTTGGACGTGCGTGTACATAGAGAAAGCCTAGGTCTTAAGTTTAGTATTTATCGAAAAAAACACTTTGTCTTGCGTACACTTTTGCTCCGGACATGACACCCTCATCAAGAAAGCCATATTTTCTTCAACGTTTCTCCGCTCTCTTAGGATCGCCAGTCCGGAATACATGAATGCCGAATTAGAAGAAATCAACAGTATTGGAAGTGATTTGTCTTACCCACCTGCTTTTTTGGAATCTTGTCTTAACAAGGCAAAACAAACTTTCTATCGTGTGAATAATAACCCTCGCACTTTATCGAAGAATATTTTAGTACTTCCAGTTTTTCAAGGCTTTTTAGGAATTGCTAATATACTTAAACTTTTAAATATTAATGTAGTATTTTCATATGATAATATTTTGAAAAATATCATAGTAAAAAGTAGTCCTGCCAATAATTCAGGCATTATCTATAAAATTGGTTGTAAACAATGTGATTCCTTTTACATTGGACAGACGGGAAAAGATTTGCACACGCGTGTAAAACAGCATCAATATTCCGTTAGAACGAGACAGTCGTCCAGTGCCCTTCTCGTCCATTTGTCAGAGTTATCGCACTGTATTGATTGGAATAATGTTTTTTTGTTTTACTCAAGCAACATTGTTAATAGAAATAATCTTGAGTCTGCCATTATTCAACATACAAATAATTTCAGCATTAGCCAGGGCTTTATTTCGCTTGATCCTGTTGTTTTGAATTCGTTCAGAACGGACAATTTTTATTTTTCTATTTTTTTTTCTCGAACTTGTTATTTATTTCAGTGCTCCTGAGGATGTCATTAGACGAAAGCGCTTGAGCACCATTCTGTTTCCTTTTTCCTTCGTGGTTATTTTCATCATAAATATATTATTCACGTGTTACTTTCGTGAAATAATTTTCATACACACACACACATATATATATATATATTCAGTGGTGGACCGGATATCCGCATCCCAGATATCCGCTTCGCATCCGCACTTCTGACTGAGGATGTTATGCGGATATTACCTCTAATAAATTATGCAATTTACAATTAAATTAGCTTATAAAGTAGCTTATAAGGCCCAGTCATGAACATTTCATATAAAGTATTAATTATTAATGAAAAAACAAATAGATAAACCTCAAAATATAAATACCTGGTAAGACAGAAAATTGAATGAAACTTGTTTCATTGAATTTTCTGTGGCTGAAACTCTTGAGAAAGTTATTATTTTTATCATAATGAAAATATTAATATTAATTTTAATTCTTATGCATTGCCTGCCATAATAGTAATATCACGAAATTTGAAAAATTATGTCATATATTCATAATTCTATATTATATTGATAGATTAACTAAATATCCGCATCCGCATCCGTGGATATTTAAATTAAAGATCCGCATCCGCAGATGTTGAAAACCTGACATCCGGTCCACCACTAATATATATATATATATATGATTCAACTCGGAATGGTCCCCTGAGATCTTTCATGTTAGACACAGACCGTGCATGGAACAATTAACTCTTCTGGGAAAATTAAATCGACTATACAGTAGTTCCAATAAGTAATAATAAATGATAAATACTATAGTTTTTCTTTTCGTGATGTTACCCCGACGTTCATTTGCTTTAATTTAATAAATAGCGCAATCTGGCAACTCAACCCTAATAATGTGCCTGCCTTCTAGGTCTTCTAAGTCTGCTGGCTGGTTAAGTCAACTGGCTGGTTAAGCCAACTGTCAAGAATATATGCTTTAATTAAATAAAGAGCGCAATCTGGCAACTCAGCCAGTTAAGGCAGCTGACTGATTAGGAACTTATAAGACAGCGGACGCTCGGCTGAAGTCACAATATGCGCTTGGCTCCTGCCAAGCGAACACTCCTCTCTCCTCCTCTCTCTCTCTTAGGTTAGGTATACCCCTTTGGGGATGAGGCCGTCCCACTCGTCCCCCAAAGAGGTCTCCCCCAGGTTGCTGGGGTAGTTCATTGGAACTTGGGGGCTAACTCCTCCCCATAGTTGCGTAACCCCTCGTTGCTTAACCTCTTGCAACATTCCCTATTGTTGCATAACCTCTTGCTACATCCCCCTTTTGGCATCACCTCTTGCAACATTTCATTTGCAAAATTGATCAACATTTGCAATTGCATTGCACTCTCTCCTTTTGCGCCCATGCTACTCATTCCCCTCCATTAAGTTTACTTTAGAAGTGGAACAAAACATTTCAATCCCGTTTTTGGACGTGCGTGTACATAGAGAAAGCCTAGGTCTTAAGTTTAGTATTTATCGAAAAAAAAGAACACTGTCTTGCGTACACTTTTGCTCCGGACATGACACCCTCATCAAGAAAGCCATATTTTCTTCAACGTTTCTCCGCTCTCTTAGGATCGCCAGTCCGGAATACATGAATGCCGAATTAGAAGAAATCAACAGTATTGGAAGTGATTTGTCTTACCCACCTGCTTTTTTGGAATCTTGTCTTAACAAGGCAAAACAAACTTTCTATCGTGTGAATAATAACCCTCGCACTTTATCGAAGAATATTTTAGTACTTCCAGTTTTTCAAGGCTTTTTAGGAATTGCTAATATACTTAAACTTTTAAATATTAATGTAGTATTTTCATATGATAATATTTTGAAAAATATCATAGTAAAAAGTAGTCCTGCCAATAATTCAGGCATTATCTATAAAATTTGTTGTAAACAATGTGATTCCTTTTACATTGGACAGACGGGAAAAGATTTGCACACGCGTGTAAAACAGCATCAATATTCCGTTAGAACGAGACAGTCGTCCAGTGCCCTTCTCGTCCATTTGTCAGAGTTATCGCACTGTATTGATTGGAATAATGTTTCAGTTTTGTTTTACTCAAGCAACATTGTTAATAGAAATAATCTTGAGTCTGCCATTATTCAACTTACAAATAATTTCAGCATTAGCCAGGGCTTTATTTCGCTTGATCCTGTTGTTTTGAATTCGTTCAGAACGGACAATTTTTATTTTTCTATTTTTTTTCTCGAACTTGTTATTTATTTCAGTGCTCCTGAGGATGTCATTAGACGAAAGCGCTTGAGCACCATTCTGTTTCCTTTTTCCTTCGTGGTTATTTTCATCATAAATATATTATTCACGTGTTACTTTCGTGAAATAATTTTCATATACACACACACATATATATATATATATATTCAGTGGTGGACCGGATATCCGCATCCCCAGATATCCGCTTCGCATCCGCACTTCTGACTGAGGATGTTATGCGGATATTACCTCTAATAAATTATGCAATTTACAATTAAATTAGCTTATAAAGTAGCTTATAAGGCCCAGTCATGAACATTTCATATAAAGTATTAATTATTAATGAAAAAACAAATAGATAAACCTCAAAATATAAATACCTGGTAACACAGAAAATTGAATGAAACTTGTTTCATTGAATTTTCTGTGGCTGAAACTCTTGAGAAAGTTATTATTTTTATCATAATGAAAATATTAATATTAATTTTAATTCTTATGCATTGCCTGCCATAATAGTAATATCACGAAATTTGAAAAATTATGTCATATATTCATAATTCATATTATATTGATAGATTAACTAAATATCCGCATCCGCATCCGTGGATATTTAAATTAAAGATCCGCATCCGCAGATGTTGAAAACCTGACATCCGGTCCACCACTAATATATATATATATATGATTCAACTCGGAATGGTCCCCTGAGATCTTTTGTTAGACACAGACCGTGCATGGAACAATTAACTCTTCTGGGAAAATTAAATCGACTATACAGTAGTTCCAATAAGTAATAATAAATGATAAATACTATAGTTTTTCTTTTTGTGATGTTACCCCGACGTTCATTTGCTTTAATTTAATAAATAGCGCAATCTGGCAACTCAACCCTAATAATGTGCCTGCCTTCTAGGTCTTCTAAGTCAGCTGGCTGGTTAAGTCAACTGGCTGGTTAAGCCAACTGTCAAGAATATATGCTTTAATTAAATAAAGAGCGCAATCTGGCAACTCAACCAGTTAAGGCAGCTGACTGATTAGGAACTTATAAGACAGCGGACGCTCGGCTGAAGTCACAATATGCGCTTGGCTCCTGCCAAGCGAACACTCCTCTCTCCTCCTCTCTCTCTCTCTTAGGTTAGGTATACCCCTTTGGGGATGAGGCCGTCCCACCTCCTCCCCCAAAGAGGTCTCCCCCAGGTTGCTGGGGTAGTTCATTGGAACTTGGGGGCTAACTCCTCCCCATAGTTGCGTAACCCCTCGTTGCTTAACCTCTTGCAACATTCCCTATTGTTGCATAACCTCTTGCTACATCCCCCTTTTGGCATCACCTCTTGCAACATTTCATTTGCAAAATTGATCAACATTTGCAATTGCATTGCACTCTCTCCTTTTGCGCCCATGCTACTCATTCCCCTCCATTAAGTTTACTTTAGAAGTGGAACAAAACATTTCAATCCCGTTTTTGGACGTGCGTGTACATAGAGAAAGCCTAGGTCTTAAGTTTAGTATTTATCGAAAAAAAAGAACACTTTGTCTTGCGTACACTTTTGCTCCGGACATGACACCCTCATCAAGAAAGCCATATTTTCTTCAACGTTTCTCCGCTCTCTTAGGATCGCCAGTCCGGAATACATGAATGCCGAATTAGAAGAAATCAACAGTATTGGAAGTGATTTGTCTTACCCACCTGCTTTTTTGGAATCTTGTCTTAACAAGGCAAAACAAACTTTCTATCGTGTGAATAATAACCCTCGCACTTTATCGAAGAATATTTTAGTACTTCCAGTTTTTCAAGGCTTTTTAGGAATTGCTAATATACTTAAACTTTTAAATATTAATGTAGTATTTTCATATGATAATATTTTGAAAAATATCATAGTAAAAAGTAGTCCTGCCAATAATTCAGGCATTATCTATAAAATTTGTTGTAAACAATGTGATTCCTTTTACATTGGACAGACGGGAAAAGATTTGCACACGCGTGTAAAACAGCATCAATATTCCGTTAGAACGAGACAGTCGTCCAGTGCCCTTCTCGTCCATTTGTCAGAGTTATCGCACTGTATTGATTGGAATAATGTTTCAGTTTTGTTTTACTCAAGCAACATTGTTAATAGAAATAATCTTGAGTCTGCCATTATTCAACTTACAAATAATTTCAGCATTAGCCAGGGCTTTATTTCGCTTGATCCTGTTGTTTTGAATTCGTTCAGAACGGACAATTTTTATTTTTCTATTTTTTAATTCTTATGCATTGCCTGCCATAATAGTAATATCACGAAATTGAAAAATTATGTCATATTTCGTAATTCTATATTATATTGATAGATTAACTAAATATCCGCATCCGCATTCGTGGATATTTAAATTAAAGATCCGCATCCGCAGATGTTGAAAACCTGACATCCGGTCCACCACTAATATATATATATATATATATATGATTCAACTCGGAATGGTCCCCTGAGATCTTTTATGTTAGACACAGACCGTGCATGGAACAATTAACTCTTCTGGGAAAATTAAATCGACTATACAGTGCCCGCGAAAAGTATCCGATCACCCTGGAAATTTGTATTTTTTACATAAAAAACAATGTTTAAAGTATACTAACCTTATATTAGTATTTTGTCATCTGTCCTTTGGTTTGGATGACTTGTTCTAGACGTTTTGGCATGGATTTAATCAAGTTTTGACAAAACTTCCACTGATATTTCCTTGCACCATACCTTTTTGATGGCTTCTTGTAATTTTTCGACTGAGCCAGTGTCGTGGCATTCAACCTTATTTTTTATTATTAGCCACATATTTTCTATCGGATTGAGATCTGGACTATTACCAGGCCAATCCAAATATCAAATTTATTGTCAGTAATCCATTTTGTCACTATTTTGGCCCTGTGACATGGTGCACCATCATGCATGTATGTTTTGTCCTTTGGATTGCCATTGCCATTGGAAGTTTATCCTGTAGCATGCTAAATACGGTGCACCATTCATAGTTGTGTTCTTCGGAAGAAAATATAGGTTTCCACGCCCATAGTAACCGAAACAACCCCAAACCATCACACTTGGAGGGTGTTTCATTGTCTTTAGGGTGTATTTAGGGTCCATCCTATTTGAGCCAATGGGCCGGCGAACCTTTTTTGGACAACTTCTGAATGTCAAAAATGTCGACTCATCACTAAATAAAACCTTCTTCCAGTCATCAACAGTCCAATGAATATATTTTTTACAAAATGCGACACGTTTTTTACGCATTTTTCATTAATGAACGGTTTCTTAGCAGCATGGCGAGATGGTAATCCGAGTTCTTTTTGGAGCCGCTCCTGGATAGTTCGTTCAGAAACACCAGATAACAAATTATTCATATTAAATTTTATTTCTTTCGCAGTTATTGTTGGGTTTTTCAATACTAAACGTTTCATAAGTTTGTCTGTTCGTGAATTTGTTTTTCTCGGTCTGCCAGATCGTTTTTTAGGGACTGGCGTGGTTAGGCCGGCATTGTTCTTAGCCCGTGAAACCATAAATTAACGGTACTTTGGGATATGTTTAATTCCTTAGCTATCTGTCTCTGTGATTTCCCACATGTATGCAAAGCAACAATAGCACCTCGACAATCACTCTTAAGTTGTTTTTTAGCACACATTATATATAAATTTTATTTACACCACTTTCTGTAAAAAATAACAAAATATCAATAAATTTACACAAACAGTGAAATCTGACAACTTTGAGACACAGCCACCCGCAACGAAAGCTACCAGAACACTAATTTGAGAATGCGTTGGATAGCTCTCATATCAGCGAGCAACCTCAAAGTTACCAGATGTCGCTAGAACAAATAGAAAGTGAATTATGTGTCTGAATATCAAGGGAAAATATTGTATTTTCTTGAGTGATCGGATACTTTCGCGGGCACTGTACAGTAGTTCCAATAAGTAATAATAAATGATAAATACTATAGTTTTTCTTTTTAGTGATGTTACCCCGACGTTCATTTGCTTTAATTTAATAAATAGCGCAATCTGGCAACTCAACCCTAATAATGTGCCTGCCTTCTAGGTCTTCTAAGTCAGCTGGCTGGTTAAGTCAACTGGCTGGTTAAGCCAACTGTCAAGAATATATGCTTTAATTAAATAAAGAGCGCAATCTGGCAACTCAACCAGTTAAGGCAGCTGACTGATTAGGAACTTATAAGACAGCGGACGCTCGGCTGAAGTCACAATATGCGCTTGGCTCCTGCCAAGCGAACACTCCTCTCTCCTCCTCTCTCTCTCTCTTAGGTTAGGTATACCCCTTTGGGGATGAGGCCGTCCCACCTCCTCCCCCAAAGAGGTCTCCCCCAGGTTGCTGGGGTAGTTCATTGGAACTTGGGGGCTAACTCCTCCCCATAGTTGCGTAACCCCTCGTTGCTTAACCTCTTGCAACATTCCCTATTGTTGCATAACCTCTTGCTACATCCCCCTTTTGGCATCACCTCTTGCAACATTTCATTTGCAAAATTGATCAACATTTGCAATTGCATTGCACTCTCTCCTTTTGCGCCCATGCTACTCATTCCCCTCCATTAAGTTTACTTTAGAAGTGGAACAAAACATTTCAATCCCGTTTTTGGACGTGCGTGTACATAGAGAAAGCCTAGGTCTTAAGTTTAGTATTTATCGAAAAAAAAGAACACTTTGTCTTGCGTACACTTTTGCTCCGGACATGACACCCTCATCAAGAAAGCCATATTTTCTTCAACGTTTCTCCGCTCTCTTAGGATCGCCAGTCCGGAATACATGAATGCCGAATTAGAAGAAATCAACAGTATTGGAAGTGATTTGTCTTACCCACCTGCTTTTTTGGAATCTTGTCTTAACAAGGCAAAACAAACTTTCTATCGTGTGAATAATAACCCTCGCACTTTATCGAAGAATATTTTAGTACTTCCAGTTTTTCAAGGCTTTTTAGGAATTGCTAATATACTTAAACTTTTAAATATTAATGTAGTATTTTCATATGATAATATTTGAAAAATATCATAGTAAAAAGTAGTCCTGCCAATAATTCAGGCATTATCTATAAAATTGGTTGTAAACAATGTGATTCCTTTTACATTGGACAGACGGGAAAAGATTTGCACACGCGTGTAAAACAGCATCAATATTCCGTTAGAACGAGACAGTCGTCCAGTGCCCTTCTCGTCCATTTGTCAGAGTTATCGCACTGTATTGATTGGAATAATGTTTCAGTTTTGTTTTACTCAAGCAACATTGTTAATAGAAATAATCTTGAGTCTGCCATTATTCAACTTACAAATAATTTCAGCATTAGCCAGGGCTTTATTTCGCTTGATCCTGTTGTTTTGAATTCGTTCAGAACGGACAATTTTTATTTTTCTATTTTTTTTCTCGAACTTGTTATTTATTTCAGTGCTCCTGAGGATGTCATTAGACGAAAGCGCTTGAGCACCATTCTGTTTCCTTTTTCCTTCGTGGTTATTTTCATCATAAATATATTATTCACGTGTTACTTTCGTGAAATAATTTTCATATACACACACACATATATATATATATATTCAGTGGTGGACCGGATATCCGCATCCCCAGATATCCGCTTCCGCATCCGCACTTCTGACTGAGGATGTTATGCGGATATTACCTCTAATAAATTATGCAATTTACAATTAAATTAGCTTATAAAGTAGCTTATAAGGCCCAGTCATGAACATTTCATATAAAGTATTAATTATTAATGAAAAAACAAATAGATAAACCTCAAAATATAAATACCTGGTAACACAGAAAATTGAATGAAACTTGTTTCATTGAATTTTCTGTGGCTGAAACTCTTGAGAAAGTTATTATTTTTATCATAATGAAAATATTAATATTAATTTTAATTCTTATGCATTGCCTGCCATAATAGTAATATCACGAAATTTGAAAAATTATGTCATATATTCATAATTCTATATTATATTGATAGATTAACTAAATATCCGCATCCGCATCGTGGATATTTAAATTAAAGATCCGCATCCGCAGATGTTGAAAACCTGACATCCGGTCCACCACTAATATAATATATATATATATATGATTCAACTCGGAATGGTCCCCTGAGATCTTTTATGTTAGACACAGACCGTGCATGGAACAATTAACTCTTCTGGGAAAATTAAATCGACTATACAGTAGTTCCAATAAGTAATAATAAATGATAAATACTATAGTTTTTCTTTTTCGTGATGTTACCCCGACGTTCATTTGCTTTAATTTAATAAATAGCGCAATCTGGCAACTCAACCCTAATAATGTGCCTGCCTTCTAGGTCTTCTAAGTCAGCTGGCTGGTTAAGTCAACTGGCTGGTTAAGCCAACTGTCAAGAATATATGCTTTAATTAAATAAAGAGCGCAATCTGGCAACTCAGCCAGTTAAGGCAGCTGACTGATTAGGAACTTATAAGACAGCGGACGCTCGGCTGAAGTCACAATATGCGCTTGGCTCCTGCCAAGCGAACACTCCTCTCCTCCTCCTCTCTCTCTCTTAGGTTAGGTATACCCCTTTGGGGATGAGGCCGTCCCACCTCCTCCCCCAAAGAGGTCTCCCCCAGGTTGCTGGGGTAGTTCATTGGAACTTGGGGGCTAACTCCTCCCCATAGTTGCGTAACCCCTCGTTGCTTAACCTCTTGCAACATTCCCTATTGTTGCATAACCTCTTGCTACATCCCCCTTTTGGCATCACCTCTTGCAACATTTCATTTGCAAAATTGATCAACATTTGCAATTGCATTGCACTCTCTCCTTTTGCGCCCATGCTACTCATTCCCCTCCATTAAGTTTACTTTAGAAGTGGAACAAAACATTTCAATCCCGTTTTTGGACGTGCGTTTACATAGAGAAAGCCTAGGTCTTAAGTTTAGTATTTATCGAAAAAAAAGAACACTTTGTCTTGCGTACACTTTTGCTCCGGACATGACAGACACCCTCATCAAGAAAGCCATATTTTCTCAACGTTTCTCCGCTCTCTTAGGATCGCCAGTCCGGAATACATGAATGCCGAATTAGAAGAAATCAACAGTATTGGAAGTGATTTGTCTTACCACACCTGCTTTTTTGGAATCTTGTCTTAACAAGGCAAAACAAACTTTCTATCGTGTGAATAATAACCCTCGCACTTTATCGAAGAATATTTTAGTACTTCCAGTTTTTTCAAGGCTTTTTAGGAATTGCTAATATACTTAAACTTTTAAATATTAATGTAGTATTTTCATATGATAATATTTTGAAAATATCATAGTAAAAAGTAGTCCTGCAATAATTCAGGCATTATCTATAAAATTGGTTGTAAACAATGTGATTCCTTTTACATTGGACAGACGGGAAAAGATTTGCACACGCGTGTAAAACAGCATCAATATTCCGTTAGAACGAGACAGTCGTCCAGTGCCCTTCTCGTCCATTTGTCAGAGTTATCGCACTGTATTGATTGGAATAATGTTTCAGTTTTGTTTTACTCAAGCAACATTGTTAATAGAAATAATCTTGAGTCTGCCATTATTCAACTTACAAATAATTTCAGCATTAGCCAGGGCTTTATTTCGCTTGATCCTGTTGTTTTGAATTCGTTCAGAACGGACAATTTTTATTTTTCTATTTTTTTTTCTCGACTCGAACTGTTATTTATTTCAGTGCTCCTGAGGATGTCATTAGACGAAAGCGCTTGAGCACCATTCTGTTTCCTTTTTCCTTCGTGGTTATTTTCATCATAAATATATTATTCACGTGTTTACTTTCGTGAAATAATTTTCATATACACACACACACATATATATATATTATATTCAGTGGTGGACCGGATATCCGCATCCCCAGATATCCGCTTCAGCATCCGCACTTTCTGACTGAGGATGTTATGCGGATATTACCTCTAATAAATTATGCAATTTACAATTAAATTAGCTTATAAAGTAGCTTATAAGGCCCAGTCATGAACATTTCATATAAAGTATTAATTATTAATGAAAAAACAAATAGATAAACCTCAAAATATAAATACCTGGTAACAGAAAATTGAATGAAACTTGTTTCATTGAATTTTCTGTGGCTGAAACTCTTGAGAAAGTTATTATTTTTATCATAATGAAAATATTAATATTAATTTTAATTCTTATGCATTGCCTGCCATAATAGTAATATCACGAAATTTGAAAAATTATGTCATATATTCATAATTCTATATTATATTGATAGATTAACTAAATATCCGCATCCGCATCGTGGATATTTAAATTAAGATCCGCATCCGCAGATGTTGAAAACCTGACATCCGGTCCACCACCAATATATATATATATATATGATTCAACTCGGAATGGTCCCCTGAGATCTTTTATGTTAGACACAGACCGTGCATGGAACAATTAACTCTTCTGGGAAAATTAAATCGACTATACAGTAGTTCCAATAAGTAATAATAAATGATAAATACTATAGTTTTTCTTTTTCGTGATGTTACCCCGACGTTCATTTTGCTTTAATTTAATAAATAGCGCAATCTGGCAACTCAACCCTAATAATGTGCCTGCCTTCTAGGTCTTCTAAGTCTGCTGGCTGGTTAAGTCAACTGGCTGGTTAAGCCAACTGTCAAGAATATATGCTTTAATTAAATAAAGAGCTCAATCTGGCAACTCAGCCAGTTAAGGCAGCTGACTGATTAGGAACTTATAAGACAGCGGACGCTCGGCTGAAGTCACAATATGCGCTTGGCTCCTGCCAAGCGAACACTCCTCTCTCCTCCTCTCTCTCTCTCTTAGGTTAGGTATACCCCTTTGGGGATGAGGCCGTCCCACTCGTCCCCCAAAGAGGTCTCCCCCAGGTTGCTGGGGTAGTTCATTGGAACTTGGGGGCTAACTCCTCCCCATAGTTGCGTAACCCCTCGTTGCTTAACCTCTTGCAACATTCCCTATTGTTGCATAACCTCTTGCTACATCCCCCTTTTGGCATCACCTCTTGCAACATTTCATTTGCAAAATTGATCAACATTTGCAATTGCATTGCACTCTCTCCTTTTGCGCCCATGCTACTCATTCCCCTCCATTAAGTTTACTTTAGAAGTGGAACAAAACATTTCAATCCCGTTTTTGGACGTGCGTGTACATAGAGAAAGCCTAGGTCTTAAGTTTAGTATTTATCGAAAAAAAAGAACACTTTGTCTTGCGTACACTTTTGCTCCGGACATGACACCCTCATCAAGAAAGCCATATTTTCTTCAACGTTTCTTTCTCCGCTCTCTTAGGATCGCCAGTCCGGAATACATGAATGCCGAATTAGAAGAAATCAACAGTATTGGAAGTGATTTGTCTTACCCACCTGCTTTTTTGGAATCTTGTCTTAACAAGGCAAAACAAACTTTCTATCGTGTGAATAATAACCCTCGCACTTTATCGAAGAATATTTTAGTACTTCCAGTTTTTCAAGGCTTTTTAGGAATTGCTAATATACTTAAACTTTTAAATATTAATGTAGTATTTTCATATGATAATATTTTGAAAAATATCATAGTAAAAAGTAGTCCTGCCAATAATTCAGGCATTATCTATAAAATTTGTTGTAAACAATGTGATTCCTTTTACATTGGACAGACGGGAAAAGATTTGCACACGCGTGTAAAACAGCATCAATATTCCGTTAGAACGAGACAGTCGTCCAGTGCCCTTCTCGTCCATTTGTCAGAGTTATCGCACTGTATTGATTGGAATAATGTTTCAGTTTTGTTTTACTCAAGCAACATTGTTAATAGAAATAATCTTGAGTCTGCCATTATTCAACTTACAAATAATTTCAGCATTAGCCATGGCTTTATTTCGCTTGATCCTGTTGTTTTGAATTCGTTCAGAACGGACAATTTTTATTTTTCTATTTTTTTAATTGTTATGCATTGCCCTGCCATAATAGTAATATCACGAAATTTGAAAAATTATGTCATATATTTCGTAATTCTATATTATATTGATAGATTAACTAAATATTCGCATCCGCATTCGTGGATATTTAAATTAAAGATCCGCATCCGCAGATGTTGAAAACCTGACATCCGGTCCACCACTAATATATATATATATATATATGATTCAACTCGGAATGGTCCCCTGAGATCTTTTATGTTAGACACAGACCGTGCATGGAACAATTAACTCTTCTGGGAAAATTAATCGACTATACAGTAGTTCCAATAAGTATAATAATGATAAATACTATAGTTTTTTCTTTTTAGTGATGTTACCCCCGACGTTCATTCTTTGCTTTAATTTAATAAATAGCGCAATCTGGCAACTCAACCCTAATAATGTGCCTGCCTTCTAGGTCTTCTAAGTCAGCTGGCTGGTTAAGTCAACTGGCTGGTTAAGCCAACTGTCAAGAATATATGCTTTAATTAAATAAAGAGCGCAATCTGGCAACTCAACCAGTTAAGGCAGCTGACTGATTAGGAACTTATAAGACAGCGGACGCTCGGCTGAAGTCACAATATGCGCTTGGCTCCTGCCAAGCGAACACTCCTCTCTCCTCCTCTCTCTCTCTCTTAGGTTAGGTATACCCCTTTGGGGATGAGGCCGTCCCACCTCCTCCCCCAAAGAGGTCTCCCCCAGGTTGCTGGGGTAGTTCATTGGAACTTGGGGGCTAACTCCTCCCCATAGTTGCGTAACCCCTCGTTGCTTAACCTCTTGCAACATTCCCTATTGTTGCATAAAACCTCTTGCTACATCCCCCTTTTGGCATCACCTCTTGCAACATTTCATTTGCAAAATTGATCAACATTTGCAATTGCATTGCACTCTCTCCTTTTGCGCCCATGCTACTCATTCCCCTCCATTAAGTTTACTTTAGAAGTGGAACAAAACATTTCAATCCCGTTTTTGGACGTGCGTGTTACATAGAGAAAGCCTAGGTCTTAAGTTTAGTATTTATCGAAAAAAAAGACACTTTGTCTTGCGTACACTTTTGCTCCGGACATGACACCCTCATCAAGAAAGCCATATTTTCTTCAACGTTTTCTCCGCTCTCTTAGGATCAGCCAGTCAATACATGAATGCCGAATTAGAAGAAATCAACATATTGGAAGTGATTTGTCTTACCCACCTGCTTTTTTGGAATCTTGTCTTAACAAGACAAAACAACTTTCTATCGTGTGAATAATAACCCTCGCACTTTATCGAAGAATATTTTAGTACTTCCAGTTTTTCAAGGCTTTTTTAGGAATTGCTAATATACTTAAACTTTTAAATATTAATGTAGTATTTTCATATGATAATATTTTGAAAAATATCATAGTAAAAAGTAGTCCTGCAATAATTCAGGCATTATCTATAAAATTTGTTGTAAACAATGTGATTCCTTTTACATTGGACAGACGGGAAAAGATTTGCACACGCGTGTAAAACAGCATCAATATTCCGTTAGAACGAGACAGTCGTCCAGTGCCCTTCTCGTCCATTTGTCAGAGTTATCGCACTGTATTGATTGGAATAATGTTTCAGTTTTGTTTTACTCAAGCAACATTGTTAATAGAAATAATCTTGAGTCTGCCATTATTCAACTTACAAATAATTTTCAGCATTAGCCATGGCTTTATTTCGCTTGATCCTGTTGTTTTGAATTCGTTCAGAACGGACAATTTTTATTTTTCTATTTTTTTTTTCTCGAACTTGTTTTTTTTATTGTGCTTGTCCTGAGGATGTCATTAGACGAAAGCGCTTGAGCACCATTCTGTTTCCTTTTTCCTTCGTGGTGTTATTTTCATCATAAATATATTATTCACGTGTTACTTTCGTGAAATAATTTTCATATACACACACACACATATATATATATATATATTCAGTGTGGACCGTATATCCGCATCCCAGATATCCGCTTCGCATCCGCACTTACTTCTGACTGAGGATGTTATGCGGATATTACCTCTAATAAATTATGCAATTTACAATTAAATTAGCTTATAAAGTAGCTTATAAGGCCCTCATGAACATTTCATATAAAGTATTAATTATTAATGAAAAAACAAATAGATAAACCTCAAAATATAAATACCTGGTAACACAGAAAATTGATTGAAACTTGTTTCATTGAATTTTCTGTGGCTGAAACTCTTGAGAAAGTTATTATTTTTATCATAATGAAAATATTAATATTAATTTTTAATTCTTATGCATTGCCTGCCATAATAGTAATATCACGAAATTTGAAAAATTACGTCATATATTCGTAATTCATATTATATTGATAGATTAACTAAATATCCGCATCCGCATCGTGGATATTTAAATTAAAGATCCGCATCCGCAGATGTTGAAAACCTGACATCCGGTCCACCACTAATATATATATATATATGATTCACTCGGAATGGTCCCCTGAGATCTTTTATGTTAGACACAGACCGTGCATGGAACAATTAACTCTTCTGGGAAAATTAAATCGACTATACAGTAGTTCCAATAAGTAATAATAAATGATAAATACTATAGTTTTTCTTTTTCGTGATGTTACCCCGACGTTCATTTGCTTTAATTTAATAAATAGCGCAATCTGGCAACTCAACTCTAATAATGTGCATGCCTTCTAGGTCTTCTAAGTCTGCTGGCTGGTTAAGTCACCTGGCTGGTTATGCCAACTGTCAAGAATATATGCTTTAATTAAATAAAGAGCGCAATCTGGCAACTCAGCCAGTTAAGGCAGCTGACTGATTAGGAACTTATAAGACAGCGGACGGTCGGCTGAAGTCACAATATGCGCTTGGCTCCTGCCAAGCGAACACTCCTCTCTCCTCCTCTCTCTCTCTCTTAGGTTAGGTATACCCCTTTGGGGATGAGGCCGTCCCACCTCCTCCCCCAAAGAGGTCTCCCCCAGGTTGCTGGGGTAGTTCATTGGAACTTGGGGGCTAACTCCTCCCCATAGTTGCGTAACCCCTCGTTGCTTAACCTCTTGCAACATTCCCTATTGTTGCATAACCTCTTGCTACATCCCCCTTTTGGCATCACCTCTTGCAACATTTCATTTGCAAAATTGATCAACATTTGCAATTGCATTGCACTCTCTCCTTTTGCGCCCATGCTACTCATTCCCCTCCATTAAGTTTACTTTAGAAGTGGAACAAAACATTTCAATCCCGTTTTTGGACGTGCGTGTACATAGAGAAAGCCTAGGTCTTAAGTTTAGTATTTATCGAAAAAAAAGAACACTTTGTCTTGCGTACACTTTTGCTCCGGACATGACACCCTCATCAAGAAAGCCATATTTTCTTCAACGTTTCTCCGCTCTCTTAGGATCGCCAGTCCGGAATACATGAATGCCGAATTAGAAGAAATCAACAGTATTGGAAGTGATTTGTCTTACCCACCTGCTTTTTTGGAATCTTGTCTTAACAAGGCAAAACAAACTTTCTATCGTGTGAATAATAACCCTCGCACTTTATCGAAGAATATTTTAGTACTTCCAGTTTTTCAAGGCTTTTTAGGAATTGCTAATATACTTAAACTTTTAAATATTAATGTAGTATTTTCATATGATAATATTTTGAAAAATATCATTGTAAAAAGTAGTCCTGCCAATAATTCAGGCATTATCTATAAAATTTGTTGTAAACAATGTGATTCCTTTTACATTGGACAGACGGGAAAAGATTTGCACACGCGTGTAAAACAGCATCAATATTCCTTAGAACGAGACAGTCGTCCAGTGCCCTTCTCGTCCATTTGTCAGAGTTATCGCACTGTATTGATTGGAATAATGTTTCAGTTTTGTTTTACTCAAGCAACATTGTTAATAGAAATAATCTTGAGTCTGCCATTATTCAACTTACAAATAATTTCAGCATTAGCCATGGCTTTATTTCGCTTGATCCTGTTGTTTTGAATTCGTTCAGAACGGACAATTTTTATTTTTCTATTTTTTAATTGTTATGCATTGCCTGCCATAATAGTAATATCACGAAATTTGAAAAATTATGTCATATATTCGTAATTCTATATTATATTGATAGATTAACTAAATATCGCATCCGCATTCGTGGATATTTAAATTAAAGATCCGCATCCGCAGATGTTGAAAACCTGACATCCGGTCCACCACTAATATATTATATATATATATATGATTCAACTCGGAATGGTCCCCTGAGATCTTTTATGTAGACACAGACCGTGCATGGAACAATTAACTCTTCTGGGAAAATTAAATCGACTATACAGTAGTTCCAATAAGTAATAATAAATGATAAATACTATAGTTTTTCTTTTTAGTGATGTTACCCCGACGTTCATTTGCTTTAATTTAATAAATAGCGCAATCTGGCAACTCAACCCTAATAATGTGCCTGCCTTCTAGGTCTTCTAAGTCAGCTGGCTGGTTAAGTCAACTGGCTGGTTAAGCCAACTGTCAAGAATATATGCTTTAATTAAATAAAGAGCGCAATCTGGCAACTCAACCAGTTAAGGCAGCTGACTGATTAGGAACTTATAAGACAGCGGACGCTCGGCTGAAGTCACAATATGCGCTTGGCTCCTGCCAAGCGAACACTCCTCTCTCCTCCTCTCTCTCTCTCTTAGGTTAGGTATACCCCTTTGGGGATGAGGCCGTCCCACCTCCTCCCCCAAAGAGGTCTCCCCAGGTTGCTGGGGTAGTTCATTGGAACTTGGGGGCTAACTCCTCCCCATAGTTGCGTAACCCCTCGTTGCTTAACCTCTTGCAACATTCCCTATTGTTGCATAACCTCTTGCTACATCCCCCTTTTGGCATCACCTCTTGCAACATTTCATTTGCAAAATTGATCAACATTTGCAATTGCATTGCACTCTCTCCTTTTGCGCCCATGCTACTCATTCCCCTCCATTAAGTTTACTTTAGAAGTGGAACAAAACATTTCAATCCCGTTTTTGGACGTGCGTTACATAGAGAAAGCCTAGGTCTTAAGTTTAGTATTTATCGAAAAAAAAGAACACTTTGTCTTGCGTACACTTTTGCTCCGGACATGACACCCTCATCAAGAAAGCCATATTTTCTTCAACGTTTCTCCGCTCTCTTAGGATCGCCAGTCCGGAATACATGAATGCCGAATTAGAAGAAATCAACAGTATTGGAAGTGATTTGTCTTACCCACCTGCTTTTTTGGAATCTTGTCTTAACAAGGCAAAACAAACTTTCTATCGTGTGAATAATAACCCTCGCACTTTATCGAAGAATATTTTAGTACTTCCAGTTTTTCAAGGCTTTTTAGGAATTGCTAATATACTTAAACTTTTAAATATTAATGTAGTATTTTCATATGATAATATTTTGAAAAATATCATAGTAAAAAGTAGTCCTGCAAATAATTCAGGCATTATCTATAAAATTGGTTGTAAACAATGTGATTCCTTTTACATTGGACAGACGGGAAAAGATTTGCACACGCGTGTAAAACAGCATCAATATTCCGTTAGAACGAGACAGTCGTCCAGTGCCCTTCTCGTCCATTTGTCAGAGTTATCGCACTGTATTGATTGGAATAATGTTTCAGTTTTGTTTTACTCAAGCAACATTGTTAATAGAAATAATCTTGAGTCTGCCATTATTCAACATACAAATAATTTCAGCATTAGCCAGGGCTTTATTTCGCTTGATCCTGTTGTTTTGAATTCGTTCAGAACGGACAATTTTTATTTTTCTATTTTTTTTCTCGAACTTGTTATTTATTTCAGTGCTCCTGAGGATGTCATTAGACGAAAGCGCTTGAGCACCATTCTGTTTCCTTTTTCCTTCGTGGTTATTTTCATCATAAATATATTATTCACGTGTTACTTTCGTGAAATAATTTTCATACACACACACACATATATATATATATATATTCAGTGGTGGACCGGATATCCGCATCCCAGATATCCGCTTCAGCATCCGCACTTCTGACTGAGGATGTTATGCGGATATTACCTCTAATAAATTATGCAATTTACAATTAAATTAGCTTATAAAGTAGCTTATAAGGCCCAGTCATGAACATTTCATATAAAGTATTAATTATTAATGAAAAAACAAATAGATAAACCTCAAAATATAAATACCTGGTAACACAGAAAATTGAATGAAACTTGTTTCATTGAATTTTCTGTGGCTGAAACTCTTGAGAAAGTTATTATTTTTATCATAATGAAAATATTAATATTAATTTTAATTCTTATGCATTGCCTGCCATAATAGTAATATCACGAAATTTGAAAAATTATGTCATATATTCATAATTCTATATTATATTGATAGATTAACTAAATATCCGCATCCGCATCGTGGATATTTAAATTAAAGATTCCGCATCCGCAGATGTTGAAAACCTGACATCCGGTCCACCACTAATATATATATATATATATGATTCAACTCGGAATGGTCCCCTGAGATCTTTCATGTTAGACACAGACCGTGCATGGAACAATTAACTCTTCTGGGAAAATTAAATCGACTATACAGTAGTTCCAATAAGTAATAATAAATGATAAATACTATAGTTTTTCTTTTTCGTGATGTTACCCCGACGTTCATTTGCTTTAATTTAATAAATAGCGCAATCTGGCAACTCAACCCTAATAATGTGCCTGCCTTCTAGGTCTTCTAAGTCAGCTGGCTGGTTAAGTCAACTGGCTGGTTAAGCCAACTGTCAAGAATATATGCTTTAATTAAATAAAGAGCTCAATCTGGCAACTCAACCAGTTAAGGCAGCTGACTGATTAGGAACTTATAAACAGCGGACGCTCGGCTGAAGTCACAATATGCGCTTGGCTCCTGCCAAGCGAACACTCCTCTCTCCTCCTCTCTCTCTCTCTTAGGTTAGGTATACCCCTTTGGGGATGAGGCCGTCCCACTCCTCCCCCAAAGAGGTCTCCCCAGGTTGCTGGGGTAGTTCATTGGAACTTGGGGGCTAACTCCTCCCCATAGTTGCGTAACCCCTCGTTGCTTAACCTCTTGCAACATTCCCTATTGTTGCATAACCTCTTGCTACATCCCCCTTTTGGCATCACCTCTTGCAACATTTCATTTGCAAAATTGATCAACATTTGCAATTGCATTGCACTCTCTCCTTTTGCGCCCATGCTACTCATTCCCCTCCATTAAGTTTACTTTAGAAGTGGAACAAAACATTTCAATCCCGTTTTTGGACGTGCGTGTACATAGAGAAAGCCTAGGTCTTAAGTTTAGTATTTATCGAAAAAAAAGAACACTTTGTCTTGCGTACACTTTTGCTCCGGACATGACACCCTCATCAAGAAAGCCATATTTTCTTCAACGTTTCTCCGCTCTCTTAGGATCGCCAGTCCGGAATACATGAATGCCGAATTAGAAGAAATCAACAGTATTGGAAGTGATTTGTCTTACCCACCTGCTTTTTTGGAATCTTGTCTTAACAAGGCAAAACAAACTTTCTATCGTGTGAATAATAACCCTCGCACTTTATCGAAGAATATTTTAGTACTTCCAGTTTTTCAAGGCTTTTTAGGAATTGCTAATATACTTAAACTTTTAAATATTAATGTAGTATTTTCATATGATAATATTTTGAAAAATATCATAGTAAAAAGTAGTCCTGCCAATAATTCAGGCATTATCTATAAAATTTGTTGTAAACAATGTGATTCCTTTTACATTGGACAGACGGGAAAAGATTTGCACACGCGTGTAAAACAGCATCAATATTCCTTTAGAACGAGACAGTCGTCCAGTGCCCTTCTCGTCCATTTGTCAGAGTTATCGCACTGTATTGATTGGAATAATGTTTCAGTTTTGTTTTACTCAAGCAACATTGTTAATAGAAATAATCTTGAGTCTGCCATTATTCAACTTACAAATAATTTCAGCATTAGCCATGGCTTTATTTCGCTTGATCCTGTTGTTTTGAATTCGTTCAGAACGGACAATTTTTATTTTTCTATTTTTTAATTCTTATGCATTGCCTGCCATAATAGTAATATCACGAAATTTGAAAAATTATGTCATATATTCGTAATTCTATATTATATTGATAGATTAACTAAATATCCGCATCCGCATCGTGGATATTTAAATTAAAGATCCGCATCCGCAGATGTTGAAAACCTGACATCCGGTCCACCACTAATATATATATATATATATATGATTCAACTCGGAATGGTCCCCTGAGATCTTTTATGTTAGACACAGACCGTGCATGGAACAATTAACTCTTCTGGGAAAATTAAATCGACTATACAGTAGTTCCAATAAGTAATAATAAATGATAAATACTATAGTTTTTCTTTTTCGTGATGTTACCCCGACGTTCATTTGCTTTAATTTAATAAATAGCGCAATCTGGCAACTCAACCCTAATAATGTGCCTGCCTTCTAGGTCTTCTAAGTCAGCTGGCTGGTTAAGTCAACTGGCTGGTTAAGCCAACTGTCAAGAATATATGCTTTAATTAAATAAAGAGCGCAATCTGGCAACTCAACCAGTTAAGGCAGCTGACTGATTAGGAACTTATAAGACAGCGGACGCTCGGCTGAAGTCACAATATGCGCTTGGCTCCTGCCAAGCGAACACTCCTCTCTCCTCCTCTCTCTCTCTCTTAGGTTAGGTATACCCCTTTGGGGATGAGGCCGTCCCACCTCCTCCCCCAAAGAGGTCTCCCCCAGGTTGCTGGGGTAGTTCATTGGAACTTGGGGGCTAACTCCTCCCCATAGTTGCGTAACCCCTCGTTGCTTAACCTCTTGCAACATTCCCTATTGTTGCATAACCTCTTGCTACATCCCCCTTTTGGCATCACCTCTTGCAACATTTCATTTGCAAAATTGATCAACATTTGCAATTGCATTGCACTCTCTCCTTTTGCGCCCATGCTACTCATTCCCCTCCATTAAGTTTACTTTAGAAGTGGAACAAAACATTTCAATCCCGTTTTTGGACGTGCGTGTACATAGAGAAAGCCTAGGTCTTAAGTTTAGTATTTATCGAAAAAAAAGAACACTTTGTCTTGCGTACACTTTTGCTCCGGACATGACACCCTCATCAAGAAAGCCATATTTTCTTCAACGTTTCTCCGCTCTCTTAGGATCGCCAGTCCGGAATACATGAATGCCGAATTAGAAGAAATCAACAGTATTGGAAGTGATTTGTCTTACCCACCTGCTTTTTTGGAATCTTGTCTTAACAAGGCAAAACAAACTTTCTATCGTGTGAATAATAACCCTCGCACTTTATCGAAGAATATTTTAGTACTTCCAGTTTTTCAAGGCTTTTTAGGAATTGCTAATATACTTAAACTTTTAAATATTAATGTAGTATTTTCATATGATAATATTTTGAAAAATATCATAGTAAAAAGTAGTCCTGCAATAATTCAGGCATTATCTATAAAATTGGTTGTAAACAATGTGATTCCTTTTACATTGGACAGACGGGAAAAGATTTGCACACGCGTGTAAAACAGCATCAATATTCCGTTAGAACGAGACAGTCGTCCAGTGCCCTTCTCGTCCATTTGTCAGAGTTATCGCACTGTATTGATTGGAATAATGTTTCAGTTTTGTTTTACTCAAGCAACATTGTTAATAGAAATAATCTTGAGTCTGCCATTATTCAACTTACAAATAATTTCAGCATTAGCCAGGGCTTTATTTCGCTTGATCCTGTTGTTTTGAATTCGTTCAGAACGGACAATTTTTATTTTTCTATTTTTTTTCTCGAACTTGTTATTTATTTCAGTGCTCCTGAGGATGTCATTAGACGAAAGCGCTTGAGCACCATTCTGTTTCCTTTTTCCTTCGTGGTTATTTTCATCATAAATATATTATTCACGTGTTACTTTCGTGAAATAATTTTCATATACACACACACACACATATATATATATATATTCAGTGGTGGACCGGATATCCGCATCCCCAGATATCCGCTTCGCATCCGCACTTCTGACTGAGGATGTTATGCGGATATTACCTCTAATAAATTATGCAATTTACAATTAAATTAGCTTATAAAGTAGCTTATAAGGCCCAGTCATGAACATTTCATATAAAGTATTAATTATTAATGAAAAAACAAATAGATAAACCTCAAAATATAAATACCTGGTAACACAGAAAATTGAATGAAACTTGTTTCATTGAATTTTCTGTGGCTGAAACTCTTGAGAAAGTTATTATTTTTATCATAATGAAAATATTAATATTAATTTTAATTCTTATGCATTGCCTGCCATAATAGTAATATCACGAAATTTGAAAAATTATGTCATATATTCATAATTCTATATTATATTGATAGATTAACTAAATATCCGCATCCGCATCCGTGGATATTTAAATTAAAGATCCGCATCCGCAGATGTTGAAAACCTGACATCCGGTCCACCACTAATATATATATATATATATGATTCAACTCGGAATGGTCCCCTGAGATCTTTTATGTTAGACACAGACCGTGCATGGAACAATTAACTCTTCTGGGAAAATTAAATCGACTATACAGTAGTTCCAATAAGTAATAATAAATGATAAATACTATAGTTTTTCTTTTTCGTGATGTTACCCCGACGTTCATTTGCTTTAATTTAATAAATAGCGCAATCTGGCAACTCAACCCTAATAATGTGCCTGCCTTCTAGGTCTTCTAAGTCAGCTGGCTGGTTAAGTCAACTGGCTGGTTAAGCCAACTGTCAAGAATATATGCTTTAATTAAATAAAGAGCGCAATCTGGCAACTCAACCAGTTAAGGCAGCTGACTGATTAGGAACTTATAAGACAGCGGACGCTCGGCTGAAGTCACAATATGCGCTTGGCTCCTGCCAAGCGAACACTCCTCTCTCCTCCTCTCTCTCTCTCTTAGGTTAGGTATACCCCTTTGGGGATGAGGCCGTCCCACCTCCTCCCCCAAAGAGGTCTCCCCCAGGTTGCTGGGGTAGTTCATTGGAACTTGGGGGCTAACTCCTCCCCATAGTTGCGTAACCCCTCGTTGCTTAACCTCTTGCAACATTCCCTATTGTTGCATAACCTCTTGCTACATCCCCCTTTTGGCATCACCTCTTGCAACATTTCATTTGCAAAATTGATCAACATTTGCAATTGCATTGCACTCTCTCCTTTTGCGCCCATACTCATTCCCCTCCATTAAGTTTACTTTAGAAGTGGAACAAAACATTTCAATCCCGTTTTTGGACGTGCGTGTACATAGAGAAAGCCTAGGTCTTAAGTTTAGTATTTATCGAAAAAAAAGAACACTTTGTCTTGCGTACACTTTTGCTCCGGACATGACACCCTCATCAAGAAAGCCATATTTTCTTCAACGTTTCTCCGCTCTCTTAGGATCGCCAGTCCGGAATACATGAATGCCGAATTAGAAGAAATCAACAGTATTGGAAGTGATTTGTCTTACCCACCTGCTTTTTTGGAATCTTGTCTTAACAAGGCAAAACAAACTTTCTATCGTGTGAATAATAACCCTCGCACTTTATCGAAGAATATTTTAGTACTTCCAGTTTTTCAAGGCTTTTTAGGAATTGCTAATATACTTAAACTTTTAAATATTAATGTAGTATTTTCATATGATAATATTTTGAAAAATATCATAGTAAAAAGTAGTCCTGCCAATAATTCAGGCATTATCTATAAAATTGTTGTAAACAATGTGATTCCTTTTACATTGGACAGACGGGAAAAGATTTGCACACGCGTGTAAAACAGCATCAATATTCCGTTAGAACGAGACAGTCGTCCAGTGCCCTTCTCGTCCATTTGTCAGAGTTATCGCACTGTATTGATTGGAATAATGTTTCAGTTTTGTTTTACTCAAGCAACATTGTTAATAGAAATAATCTTGAGTCTGCCATTATTCAACTTACAAATAATTTCAGCATTAGCCAGGGCTTTATTTCGCTTGATCCTGTTGTTTTGAATTCGTTCAGAACGGACAATTTTTATTTTTCTATTTTTTAATTGTTATGCATTGCCTGCCATAATAGTAATATCACGAAATTTGAAAAATTATGTCATATATTCGTAATTCTATATTATATTGATAGATTAACTAAATATCCGCATCCGCATTCGTGGATATTTAAATTAAAGATCCGCATCCGCAGATGTTGAAAACCTGACATCCGGTCCACCACTAATATATATATATATATATATGATTCAACTCGGAATGGTCCCCTGAGATCTTTTATGTTAGACACAGACCGTGCATGGAACAATTAACTCTTCTGGGAAAATTAAATCGACTATACAGTAGTTCCAATAAGTAATAATAAATGATAAATACTATAGTTTTTCTTTTTAGTGATGTTACCCCGACGTTCATTTGCTTTAATTTAATAAATAGCGCAATCTGGCAACTCAACCCTAATAATGTGCCTGCCTTCTAGGTCTTCTAAGTCAGCTGGCTGGTTAAGTCAACTGGCTGGTTAAGCCAACTGTCAAGAATATATGCTTTAATTAAATAAAGAGCGCAATCTGGCAACTCAACCAGTTAAGGCAGCTGACTGATTAGGAACTTATAAGACAGCGGACGCTCGGCTGAAGTCACAATATGCGCTTGGCTCCTGCCAAGCGAACACTCCTCTCTCCTCCTCTCTCTCTCTCTTAGGTTAGGTATACCCCTTTGGGGATGAGGCCGTCCCACCTCCTCCCCCAAAGAGGTCTCCCCCAGGTTGCTGGGGTAGTTCATTGGAACTTGGGGGCTAACTCCTCCCCATAGTTGCGTAACCCCTCGTTGCTTAACCTCTTGCAACATTCCCTATTGTTGCATAACCTCTTGCTACATCCCCCTTTTGGCATCACCTCTTGCAACATTTCATTTGCAAAATTGATCAACATTTGCAATTGCATTGCACTCTCTCCTTTTGCGCCCATGCTACTCATTCCCCTCCATTAAGTTTACTTTAGAAGTGGAACAAAACATTTCAATCCCGTTTTTGGACGTGCGTGTACATAGAGAAAGCCTAGGTCTTAAGTTTAGTATTTATCGAAAAAAAGAACACTTTGTCTTGCGTACACTTTTGCTCCGGACATGACACCCTCATCAAGAAAGCCATATTTTCTTCAACGTTTCTCCGCTCTCTTAGGATCGCCAGTCCGGAATACATGAATGCCGAATTAGAAGAAATCAACAGTATTGGAAGTGATTTGTCTTACCCACCTGCTTTTTTGGAATCTTGTCTTAACAAGGCAAAACAAACTTTCTATCGTGTGAATAATAACCCTCGCACTTTATCGAAGAATATTTTAGTACTTCCAGTTTTTCAAGGCTTTTTAGGAATTGCTAATATACTTAAACTTTTAAATATTAATGTAGTATTTTCATATGATAATATTTTGAAAAATATCATAGTAAAAAGTAGTCCTGCAAATAATTCAGGCATTATCTATAAAATTGGTTGTAAACAATGTGATTCCTTTTACATTGGACAGACGGGAAAAGATTTGCACACGCGTGTAAAACAGCATCAATATTCCGTTAGAACGAGACAGTCGTCCAGTGCCCTTCTCGTCCATTTGTCAGAGTTATCGCACTGTATTGATTGGAATAATGTTTCAGTTTTGTTTTACTCAAGCAACATTGTTAATAGAAATAATCTTGAGTCTGCCATTATTCAACTACAAATAATTTCAGCATTAGCCAGGGCTTTATTTCGCTTGATCCTGTTGTTTTGAATTCGTTCAGAACGGACAATTTTTATTTTTCTATTTTTTTCTCGAACTTGTTATTTATTTCAGTGCTCCTGAGGATGTCATTAGACGAAAGCGCTTGAGCACCATTCTGTTTCCTTTTTCCTTCGTGGTTATTTTCATCATAAATATATTATTCACGTGTTACTTTCGTGAAATAATTTTCATACACACACACACATATATATATATATATATTCAGTGGTGGACCGGATATCCGCATCCCCAGATATCCGCTTCCGCATCCGCACTTCTGACTGAGGATGTTATGCGGATATTACCTCTAATAAATTATGCAATTTACAATTAAATTAGCTTATAAAGTAGCTTATAAGGCCCAGTCATGAACATTTCATATAAAGTATTAATTATTAATGAAAAAACAAATAGATAAACCTCAAAATATAATACCTGGTAACACAGAAAATTGAATGAAACTTGTTTCATTGAATTTTCTGTGGCTGAAACTCTTGAGAAAGTTATTATTTTTATCATAATGAAAATATTAATATTAATTTTAATTCTTATGCATTGCCTGCCATAATAGTAATATCACGAAATTTGAAAAATTATGTCATATATTCATAATTCTATATTATATTGATAGATTAACTAAATATCCGCATCCGCATCCGTGGATATTTAAATTAAAGATCCGCATCCGCAGATGTTGAAAACCTGACATCCGGTCCACCACTAATATATATATATATATGATTCAACTCGGAATGGTCCCCTGAGATCTTTTATGTTAGACACAGACCGTGCATGGAACAATTAACTCTTCTGGGAAAATTAAATCGACTATACAGTAGTTCCAATAAGTAATAATAAATGATAAATACTATAGTTTTTTTTTTTCGTGATGTTACCCCGACGTTCATTTGCTTTAATTTAATAAATAGCGCAATCTGGCAACTCAACCCTAATAATGTGCCTGCCTTCTAGGTCTTCTAAGTCAGCTGGCTGGTTAAGTCAACTGGCTGGTTAAGCCAACTGTCAAGAATATATGCTTTAATTAAATAAAGAGCGCAATCTGGCAACTCACCAGTTAAGGCAGCTGACTGATTAGGAACTTATAAGACAGCGGACGCTCGGCTGAAGTCACAATATGCGCTTGGCTCCTGCCAAGCGAACACTCCTCTCTCCTCCTCTCTCTCTCTCTTAGGTTAGGTATACCCCTTTGGGGATGAGGCCGTCCCACTCTCCTCCCCAAAGAGGTCTCCCCAGGTTGCTGGGGTAGTTCATTGGAACTTGGGGGCTAACTCCTCCCCATAGTTGCGTAACCCCTCGTTGCTTAACCTCTTGCAACATTCCCTATTGTTGCATAACCTCTTGCTACATCCCCCTTTTGGCATCACCTCTTGCAACATTTCATTTGCAAAATTGATCAACATTTGCAATTGCATTGCACTCTCTCCTTTTGCGCCCATGCTACTCATTCCCCTCCATTAAGTTTACTTTAGAAGTGGAACAAAACATTTCAATCCCGTTTTTGGACGTGCGTGTACATAGAGAAAGCCTAGGTCTTAAGTTTAGTATTTATCGAAAAAAAAAACACTTTGTCTTGCGTACACTTTTGCTCCGGACATGACACCCTCATCAAGAAAGCCATATTTTCTTCAACGTTTCTCCGCTCTCTTAGGATCGCCAGTCCGGAATACATGAATGCCGAATTAGAAGAAATCAACAGTATTGGAAGTGATTTGTCTTACCCACCTGCTTTTTTGGAATCTTGTCTTAACAAGGCAAAACAAACTTTCTATCGTGTGAATAATAACCCTCGCACTTTATCGAAGAATATTTTAGTACTTCCAGTTTTTCAAGGCTTTTTAGGAATTGCTAATATACTTAAACTTTTAAATATTAATGTAGTATTTTCATATGATAATATTTTGAAAAATATCATAGTAAAAAGTAGTCCTGCCAATAATTCAGGCATTATCTATAAATTTGTTGTAAACAATGTGATTCCTTTTACATTGGACAGACGGGAAAAGATTTGCACACGCGTGTAAAACAGCATCAATATTCCGTTAGAACGAGACAGTCGTCCAGTGCCCTTCTCGTCCATTTGTCAGAGTTATCGCACTGTATTGATTGGAATAATGTTTCAGTTTTGTTTTACTCAAGCAACATTGTTAATAGAAATAATCTTGAGTCTGCCATTATTCAACTTACAAATAATTTCAGCATTAGCCAGGGCTTTATTTCGCTTGATCCTGTTGTTTTGAATTCGTTCAGAACGGACAATTTTTATTTTTCTATTTTTTAATTGTTATGCATTGCCTGCCATAATAGTAATATCACGAAATTTTGAAAAATTATGTCATATATTCGTAATTCTATATTATATTGATAGATTACTAATATCGCATCCGCATTCGTGGATATTTAAATTAAAGATCCGCATCCGCAGATGTTGAAAACCTGACATCCGGTCCACCACTAATATATATATATATATATATATGATTCAACTCGGAATGGTCCCCTGAGATCTTTTATGTTAGACACAGACCGTGCATGGAACAATTAACTCTTCTGGAAAATTAAATCGACTATACAGTAGTTCCAATAAGTAATAATAAATGATAAATACTATAGTTTTTTCTTTTTAGTGATGTTACCCCGACGTTCATTTGCTTTAATTTAATAAATAGCGCAATCTGGCAACTCAACCCTAATAATGTGCCTGCCTTCTAGGTCTTCTAAGTCAGCTGGCTGGTTAAGTCAACTGGCTGGTTAAGCCAACTGTCAAGAATATATGCTTTAATTAAATAAAGAGCGCAATCTGGCAACTCAACCAGTTAAGGCCAGCTGACTGATTAGGAACTTATAAGACAGCGGACGCTCGGCTGAAGTCACAATATGCGCTTGGCTCCTGCCAAGCGAACACTCCTCTCTCCTCCTCTCTCTCTCTCTTAGTTAGGTATACCCCTTTGGGGATGAGGCCGTCCCACCTCCTCCCCCAAAGAGGTCTCCCCCAGGTTGCTGGGGTAGTTCATTGGAACTTGGGGGCTAACTCCTCCCCATAGTTGCGTAACCCCTCGTTGCTTAACCTCTTGCAACATTCCCTATTGTTGCATA